>JARVGV010000694.1:9847769-9858498 GCA_031762435.1 Hypsolebias longignatus
GATGGATGGATGGATGGATGGATGGATGGATGGATGGATGGATGGATGGATGGATGGATGGATGGATGGATGTTCAAGATCAGATACAAAACTGGTCTTGATAAAAAAGGATGTTTCCCCAAGAAGAGTTTGAAAATAGATTTGACCATAGGGACATGTTAAATCAAGGTTTTTACTTGTGTGTTTTCAATCTTGTAATTAGTCTACCTGATTCAAAGAAGAGATGTAGTCACTGTGCTGTTTAACATCATGGTGTGCTTCGCACTGAACATGGACCACAGAAAGCCAAGGAGAGTTGCCTCAGGAGCTTAGAAGAAAAAAATATTAACAAGCTGGTTAAAGGTTAAGGCTAACAAAACCCATCTCCAAGCAGCTTCGCGTTCCTATGACCACATTTGTATGTATTCAAAACTTTAAGATCCAAAAGACTCCAGCTAACTAGACATGGCAGCAGGAGGAAAACTAATGACAAATTGAGGAGACGGACAATATGAATGGTTTGAACCAAAGTGGGCTTAATGGAACACCACTATTTAAAGTAAATAATTTAAAAAATGAATTGACAAGCCCTAAAGTTTCTGAGAAAATGTCCTTTACGTGCATGAGACGACACGTGTTTTTAGCAAAAAGTCCCATCAGTTCTGTGCTCACAGACTCTAAAATGAAACCTACAAAAAAAAAAAAAACAACTATCTACACTGAAACATGAGGAGGATGTTTTTTTGTGTTTTGTTTGCATGTGGCACAGAGCATTGGTACATGGGAATATTAAGACTAATGAGGTCATTCTGGAGTGAAATGTGTTGCCCGTGTGTCAGAAAGCTTGGTCAGTCAGAGGTCATGGGTCAACAGGATGATGATCAAAAACACAAGAATGGCAAAGAACTAAACAGACTATTATGAAATGGCCCTGATGTAAACACTCTTCACTGGAGCAGTTTACTTACAAGGAGTTGGCCAAAATACCTGTCGACAGGGACAGACGTACAAGATAGAGTTCTAGAAACAACTTGATTGCAGTGAATGCCTCACAAGATGCTGCAGCAGACAAAAAAATAGTAAGGGTATTGTTCTTTTTGTCAAGGCCAGTTTTATTATGTCTGTAGGAACACATTTTTAACTAAATGACTAGTTTTCAATAGATTTTAGTACTTTTTTCTGGTGCATTTCAAATTATTACAATGAACTTTGTAGATTTTTTTCATTATTTAACAAAAACTGTACAAATTCATTTATCTACATATGTACATACGAATGAAATAATTGCAAATATACAATAAACAATATGCATTGCATGAGTATACATTGATTGTAGAAATATGTTTTGTAAATGGGTTTTAGATATACAGTAATAGTTTGGATTCTTATTTGTTTACAAATTTGCATTTCAGATCAAGCTCATTAATTATTAAGATAAAATAATGACTGTTTTATAGGTCAGCAAAGCATTGCTTTAAGACTTTTGGCTGAGATGAAATAAATAAAGGAAGACTAAATTTGTTGAATATTGTAATTTGTGTTAAACAGTTTCCTCCGTTTTCTTTGAAGTGATGTGTTTGAAGCTGGCGCAAAGGCAAAAAGGGAGGGCCAGATTTAAGACATGAAGGGAAGAAATACTGTGGGTGTGTAAAAGGAAAAAGTCAGACTAGAGACGGAGAATTTAAAAAGACAAGAAAATGAAGTGAAATAAAGGCCACACAGACAAAAAGAGGGGAAGAAATCTCAGAAAACAATGAGCAGATGGAGTTTAAATGTTAGTCGAAAGACAATTTAGAGAAAGGCTCAGAATTTTTAATATAAACTGAAAGCCTGCTACCATTTATTTTATTTTTTTTTTTAAATAAAGATAATGATGGCTTGTAGTGGCTGAGCAGTAACGTGACATTTCAAGTTACTTCTAAAGGTCGCTGCATTACACTGTTGTGTCGTAACATGAAGATGCTACCTGTTAATAACATGAAAGAGAAGCATTATGTAGGTTATTATAAGGGTTTTGAAACTAATGTGCAGTCTGAGCTTTCAATAAAGTCAGAAGAAGATATATAGGATTTTCTACCATCTTGTTTTATTCCATAAAATAAATTTGTCATTTTGGTAATGCATGAAATGTGAATATTTGTGACATCTAGCAGTGAATTCACAAGCAGCAACACACAAAAAAACTTGTTTCGTGCTCCATCAATCTAAATCAGACAAACAAAATACGTTATATAAAGGGATTTCCACTTTTTGTTCCTCTGCCACAATTTATTATGTATGAAGAAGCGTTCATTCATTTATGTTGTGAAGTCCCAACATATATTTAAGCCCCTAACTTTGAGCAATTTATTTTGCCTAAATCTTCTGCATTAATTGGAGTCTATTAGCAAAATCTTTTTTGATCTACTGGACAGATTTTAATGAAACCCTCAGAAAACAATTAGTGACAACACACAAACATCTGATGGCTTCCACTTCTAATAAATTATTAAACAACCCTAAAGTGAATATAACTTGGAAGTCTGATGTGTTAGTACCCAAGAATAAACTAGCACATGCTGTTAGCACTGAAGCATCTTGTGAGCTTTCTCAATCTCACATGAGATCACGCATCATGTCATTTACAAGGTTTGACCAAAATAGCTACAACTCTTCTCATCACAAGATGATCTTTTCTTACGTCTTGCAACATGACTCCTTCTACAAATGCTAGAATTTATTTATTCCCATCGTGGTCCCGTGACCATCAGTGAGGGTTAGTGCAGAGATGATGATGGTGTATCAGTAAATCGAAGAGCTTCAACTTTTGACTCAGCTCATATTTTCAAAAACCTTAAAGGAAAAAAAAAAAACTTCTTAACCTGAAGCAGAAAGTCACTTCCAAACCCAGAGGCTGCATTTCTCAACATACCACCTTGGTAAAGTGGAGGTACCAGTGATCATGGAGTGGGTTTGAGACACCAGCCACTGGTGAGTCTCCCTTGACTGACAAAGAGCCAGATCATCTTGGACCTCAACGAAAAAAGACCACAAGGGACCAACCACCTCACTAAGTATAGGGAATAATGGTTGACCTTTGACTCCTGGGGCTCAGCCAAGTTCAGCTTATAACACGTTACAGGACGCCCCTGTCAGGTGAGGCGCAAGTACCAAAAACTGTCTTTAGAGCCGTTGCATGAAGAAACAACAACATTGTGAGAAATGTTGAGAAGGAGCCAGACTACCTTTAAGAAATGCAAGATTTTCAGGATCTTTTGTCAAATGCAAAAGTAAAACATTTAAAATTTAGCGTTCCTTGAGTGATTGCATAACATTCACCACTTTTTAACTAATGGGTTTTAGACTAGTTTTAGCAATTTTGGTTAAACCCAAAATAACATTGATTTTCATCAAATATTGCAATATTTTGTGTATGAGTTTTGTGCATTTTGTTTAGTTTTGTATAGCGAGTTAGCCCTAGGGATATGGATGCTGTTTTGTGCTTGCTAAGATCACTTTACTGTGGCAGCCATATTGAATTTGCCTGTAAAGGTTAATCGTTCGTAGATGTACATCTGTTTGATTACTTTGAGTTTCAAGAAAATCAGTTCAGGAATTCATGGAACGTTTTGCTAACCGTGCAGGCAAATGACCACACACACACACACACACACACACACGAAGGCAAAAACATTATCAGTCTGCATTCAGCTGCAAGCAATAAAATAAATGGACAAATCCCCATCAAAAAGTTTTAAACAGGGCAAAGGAACGGTATGAGGAGACTATACAGCTCAAAACTCTAAATCATGACTTCAATTAAAAACATGACATTAAGTTCTGTCTTTGGTCATTTCCTTTCAAACAACTTTAATTTCTTTGCACAAATCATTTAAAACTTCATCATGTGATACTGCAGGTAGCCAACATTAATTAAGGCAGTTGCCTTTACAAACAGAAAACCAAGCCACTAAATGTCAATTATTAGAGGTTCAAACCAGCGGAGGCAAAGGTACACAGATGCAAAGCAGCATTGTTACCATGCATCCAACGGAGCATGGAACCCTATTGAAACTCCTGTTTTTTTTAATTTTTTTTATTATTCCTTAAACAAAAGTCATGCTGCAGCCCAAATCACAATATTAAGAAGATATTTACATTACAGTAACTACTTTCTGTGTGTATGGCAGAGAAAGCTGCTCAGACATCTGCCCCACTATAGGGCCGCTATAATTGCAGATTTTGTACTTGGTTCTCTCGTAGGATTTAAGAGTTTTATTAAAAGAGCGATCTGTTTTATAACAATTTTTGAGTCAGAATGACCTGGAAAGAATGTGTTTATCTTACAGGAAGTGGAGCGTGCATCAGAGTCTCTGGGCGTAGGTCCAGAGAACTTTTGCATTAGTTTCTACACTAACTTCTAAACTGCGAGTTATTACATTTATTGGCTTGTATCAATATGGTCCCTGGATTATATTGAGTCACTTGGTATAGGTCATACATATTTCCACCTTTAAAAAAAAAAAAAAAATCTGTATCACAAAATTTGAAAAACCTACTTTTGACTGGTTTTCGAAGATTTCATGGTTGATTAATATAAAACGATCTACAATCTTAATTCAAAACAGATTATAAGTTTCCAAGGAAAAGTAACTATCTTTTTAAATTCTGAAAATGCCTGGGAAAATAGTATTGGCACACTAGCTTAACACAAATTTGGCCATAGTGTTTTGGATCAACTGAGAACTTTTTTAATAAATTTGAGGACACTCAGATAACAAACCATTGTAATAGTCCAGCCTGGATATGACAAATGCATGAACCAGTTTTTCTGTAGTACTTTTAGATAAGATGTTTCTAAATTTTAGTGATATTACGCAGGTGGAAGAAAGCAGTTCTAGTAATGTTTTTGATGTGGGAGTTAAAAGACATGTCCTGATCATAAATAACACCAACATTTTTAACGTTAGAGCTGGAGGCCAGATTAATGCCATCCAACGAGGGCGAAAGACTGAAAAATGTATTCCCAAGATCCAAAAACCAAAACCTCAGTCTTGTCTGAGTTTATAAGCAGAAAATTAATGGTCATCCAGGTTTTTATGTCTTTAAGACATGCATGTTTTCGCTGATTGGATTCATTGGGTTTCATGGACAAATATAACTGTGTATCATCAACATAACAATGAAAATTTATGCCATGCTGTTTAATAACTTGACCTAATGCAGCAGATATAAGGGAAAGATTTGAACTTGACCTAATGGAAGCAGATATAAGGGAAAGATTTGGAAAGAGTATTGGTCCAAGCCCTGTACCCTGAGTAATTCCATGACTAACTTAGTGTAATAGGAAGATTCATTGTTTACAATTACAAATTGTAATCTATCTCCCAGATGTATTTGACTGTATATTGAAATATGTAAACCTCTGAATTTTTGCTGTTTTTTAATATTATGTTAGGGATATCTAGTAAACAACAAAATGGTAGTACATTAGCATCATTTTATCCCATTCACTAGAAATTGGTAGGGATGTTTATTGAAACTGTCTTGATAAGAAAATATATTTTTTATTTTATTTTATTTATTCATTTACTTATTTGTGTGTGTGGGGGGGGGGGCAATCATTCACAATTTTTGGATTACATTTTATACCATACAGTTATTATAATTACCTTTTTTTCTTTTGAAAGATGGTGACAAAGAATATGATGTGGTCCTGAAGGCATAGTCGGGCTGTGATCTTCAGCTCTCACTGGAGCAGTTTGCACCCGTATGAAGCGGATGGGATGAGAATCAGCACCTCCACCTCTGAGGTCATGGTCCTCAGTTGGAAAAGGGTGGATTGCTCTCTTCTAGTTTAGTGTGAGGTTCGGAGGAGTTCACGTATCTCAGGGTTTTGTTCACGAGTGAGGGAAGAATGGAGGTGAGATTGACAGATTGGTGCAGCATCTGCAGTATTGCAGACTCTGTGCCAAGACGTTGTGGTAATGATGGAGCTGAGCTGTAAGGCAGAGCTCTTTGTTTATCAGTTGGTTTACGTTCCTCCCCTCACCTATGGTCACAAACTCTGGGTAGTGACAGAAAAAACGAGATTGCAAATGCAGGCGGTTCAAATGAGTTTCCTCCGCAGGGCAGCTGGACTCTCCCTTAGAGATAGGATGAGAAGTTCAGTTATTTGGGAGAGGCTCTGAGTAGAACTACTGCTCCTCCACATAGAGAGGAGCCAGTTGAGGTGGTTCGAGCATTTGATAAGGATGCCCCCCTGGGCGCCTCACTAGGGAGGTGCTTCAGGCATGTCCAACTGGGAGGAGACCCCATAAGACCCAGGACAAGCTGGATAGACTATGTCTCTTGGTTGGCCAGGGAGCACCTTGGAGTCCTCCCAGAAGAGCTGAAAGAGATGTCTGGGCCTCCCTGCTCAAGCTGCTGCCCCCACCATCTGACTTCAGAACAAGCGGAAGATAATGGATAGATAGATTAATTTTTTCATTTGAAAAATATTAACCAAAAAGGTTTATGTACAGAAAGAACAGCCAGTCTTTGGTAAATATTTTCTAAAGTTTTTGACATTGTGGTGATTTTTTTGTGAATTTTATTTTATTTTTTAAAATGCCCACAGGTTGTAACTGACAAGCAGTGTTTGCTTTAACATCTACAAAAGCAACCTCTACTCTGGTTGATAACCCCATCTTAAGGGTAACATGCCCAGTAGAACTGACAAAGACAGGAGACAGAACTGGAAGTGGCAGAAATGAAAATGAGGTACTCCTTGGGAGTGGCAAGGATGGATAAGGTTAGCGATGAGATAAGAGGTACATCTAAATTTGAACAACTGGGAGACAAAGGTAGAGAGGCCAGACTGAGATGGTTTGGACATGACCAGAGGAGGGAAAGTGGGTAAATTGGTAGAAGGATGTTAGAAACGCAGCTGCCAGGAAAAAGACAAAGAGGAGCTATATGGATGCAGATAGAGAGGACATGGAGGTAGTTGGAGTGAGGACAGAGGATGAAAAAGACAGTGAGATGGAGGATGACCATATGGAGACCCCCAAAATTGGAAAAGCTTAAAGAAGAAAGACGATTTAAACTTTGGCAGAAAAAGCTGCTGAGACCTTAGGTCTTCATATAAACTTCATATTTTCTCCTCATCATAAATTCTCGTCTGTTGTAAACATGATTAAAGGAGTTCTGGGGATGAGAGTAGCCAGGGTCGACATGCATCAAGTGGCTTGGACCCTGGTAATAACTGCTCGTATTTAGTTAAAAGACATTTACTTTAGAGTTCCATATCAATGTACTTACAAATGGGCTCATTTTGTCACCAAAGCACAAATCTGTGTATAATTAAATGTCATGAGTATTAGCTTTGCTATTAGAAATGCTTTAAGTTGCTACGTGGTCTTTTGCCATGTGACGGGGAGACATTCCTGTCTGTATTTCTGTCAGCTTTTGTTCCATGCTGGTGAAACTAATTATCTGAATGATCAACATTGTTGTTGTCTTTTTTTTTTCCTTGGACTTAAAACATTGTGTATGTAAAAGACTGTAGGCGACGTCTTACTTATCAAATACGACTGGAAATTAGACCTCATTTGTCTAAAATTATAAATAAGACGGGAAACTAAAAAGTCAAAGGCGCAACTAAAAATCAAAGGTGCAAGCAACGTAGCAAAACACCTCAAACAGGAAGACAAAACAGTACATGTGTGCAGAAGCACATTTCAAAGTGCAATGTTTTTGAAAGATTTTGGATCTTAATTTAAAAAAAAAATCATAATTTCCATCAACAAGTTTTTAACAAACGAAGGCTAATATAGCACAGAATGCAAAAGCGCTTAAATTGCTAATCAAAATGTACACAAAAATAAAAACCAACAGGAAACTAGCTGAGTCAGCATTCACACATCAAAGTGTGAGGGAGTGCTTTGGACATGATTTTCGTGGAGAACCAAGATAAACTGGAATAGTGTCCGTCCACGGTATGTATTCCTGTGAAGAAACGATTGTTGTGGGGAAACACAAAAGAACCGGCGTGAAAGAAGCAGACAGTTTGAAAATGGAAATGACAGAAGCTGGAAGTGTGGGGTTTGCAAACACATCAATCTTGAGGATATAAAGACGCAGCTAAGAGGGCTGAATGTGCTGGAGTAACCAGAAATCATTTACTCTTAACTAATTCTCTCTCACGAACACGGTACCATCTTGACGTGACAGTGGAGGGTGAGACGGGGGATTTGTGATGTAATCCCCCGTCTCTGGCGCCTGCTGCGTTTACATTTAGGTGTGTTTCTATCTGTAAAGTCAACCAGGAGGTCTGAGCTCCAGCTCATCGTTCATGTCTGCTGATATTTTTATTGCTCACAACAAAGCAGCACCTGAAGAACCACAGCCCCATCTGTTGACGCAACGGGCAATGGCAACTGCATCTGTTATAGTCTCCTAATCCAGAATGTGACACCCTTTCTTCTTCTTCTCTCTTTAGAGTGGCACTAAAATCATGCCGTCCTGTTCCATCATCTGAACGAGTCATTTAGATTGGATCTGTTATGATTATTATGTGAAGTATACGTTATTCTGGACATATGAAATTGGAAACCCAATGTGCCTTTCCTCCACTATTTCTGCCTCTAAATCTAAAACCTATTAACTTTGTCTAATTTCCTCCCCCCATCCTTTTTTCTAATCTTCATTTTGCCATCATGTATCTCTCCATCTTGTGCTCAGCTCCCTGTGGGCACCGATAGGATGAAGCGTTTATCAGGAGGCAGAGCAGACGGTCTGCAAGGATCCAGAAACCCGTTTATAAACACTTGATGAGTCTTCAGATATTAGAAAGGGCTTTAAAATACAGTTTACACATGGATCTGCTTCCTAATATCTAATACTGCACTCCTGCACTGCAAGATGTTTCAGTCACACCACTGATGCGTTAGTAGACACGTCAGAGTGTCGGCTTGAGGTAATTACCACTGAAGAGCTGTGTGCGTTAAACAGTGCAAACCTGTCTAAACTGTCAGGTTGGTCGCATTTAAAGCATAATTTACTATTCATGCACTTAATGAAGATATTTTGATACTTAATTGTTTCAGTGAGGTGTTGGGGTGTATAAATGGGAATGAAAAACCTTAGTATTCCTTGGAGGAATGCATATCACCAGCGACTTTTTAGGTTTTGAGTTTTAGGTAAATCTATAAAACTGGTTAATAGCAGTATTGGCTAATGCTAAATAGCTGGGTTGACCGTCTTGAACTGAAATGACACCAGAAATTAAGTTGGAGATGTGTATGAAATTACTACTTTCTCAAAGTTTTATTAAAATCCATCCAGTATTTTACAAGATATTTTGCTAACAGACAAAATAAGCAGACTTCAGCGGTTTATGCTAAAGTTTTAAGCAAAGAAAATGCACAAAGATTAGCGATTTGGGTGTATAATGTAAAAGTCTCCCAGCTACTTCTACACTAAAACTTAGAAAAGTACAGTATTAAGTGAATTATAACTATTTTTATATTTTCTAAGCTCGGCTGGCTGTGTCTACCATCTTGAAGTGGATTCACTCCTAAAGCTACTCCGCTGTTGATGTACATCAAATGATAACTCCCTGAAAGATTTCTTAAAATTAACTCAGTGGTTCATGTGAGATTTTATTAACAGACACATGAACACATACAGACGTGAGAAGAAAAAAAACAATCACCTCAGTTGTTCGATGCAGGAAAACAAAAAGCACTTTGTTACCAAAAGGTAAGTTTCCAGTATTTTGAATCCTATTTTGATCGTTCAGAAGGTTGTGAATATTTTTCTTGCTGCCTGTTGTGGTGGAGCAAACAGAACAGGTGTAGATGTTTATGTGAAGATGAGGCTTTTAATGCAGGCAGACACAGTCAGCCCCCGCCAGCTGATTGCAGAGGGAGTGACTCATTCCCTCGCCGGTCACTTACAGCGTGAGCACGGTAACGTGTAAGAATTATTGATCACACCAAAGGAACTGACAACCCTGAAGACATCAAGGCTTATTTCACCCACCGGACCTCACACTGAAGTGCCCTCGGAAGCACCAGGTATTTTAAAAAATAATTTCCCACTTGCTGAGCTCCATGTTTGCCTGCATGGTTTACATGTTCCTTACTCTAAAACTGGTCTATGCAACCAGTGAAATCCAAAGGGCCATGTCTGCTCTTTCGCTTACAAAATAAAAGGTGTCCAGCACCATAAAACAACTAAAACTGTCGCTACGGTGGCACAGGGGCCACTTCCAGTTTGCTGGGGGGCCATGTTCTGGCTCATGGGGGTGGTGACCTCTGAGCTAGAAGCTTGAAATAAAAGGTAACTCAAATTTATGTATAACAAAACTGCATATATATTTTTATCTTATCACTATGGGGTGTCATTTGTAAGTTACACAGTCAAATATTACCAGCAATATTTTTGGTTTATTTAGCCTTTCATAAAAAAAAAAAAAAATTTTAAAAAAAAAATAGTTTTTTGTTTTTCAGTCTTTTTTTTTCCCCAATGTATTCATACATTTATAAATGTCAGTTCCAAACTAAACTTACTTTACAAACTAAATATTTAGTTTACAAACTAAACATTTCACTAACTAAATACCAGTGGTGGGATGTAACTAAGTACAAATACTTTGTTACTGTACTTAAGTACATTTTTCTTGTATCTGTACTTTACTTAAGTAGAACTAAATGTGGGTACTTTTACTTTTACTCCACTACATTTTACATGAAGTATCTGTACTTTCTACTACACTACATTTCTA
>JARVGV010000694.1:9868194-9878629 GCA_031762435.1 Hypsolebias longignatus
CAGTAAACTGTTTCCCCACCAAGCAGTAAACACCTTAAGTGGACCAACCAGTTTGCTGGAGCCAAGATGGTTTCTGGTGGACGTCCCGTCCCTCGTCGGCTCCTGAAACTCCTGAAACTGTCCGGATGACCCAACTAAGAATTATTGGATTTGGTACCTGGATGATTGAGCATGAACTTTCTTATTTTACCTGTTGCTTTGAAAATTTGAAGATATGGGATGAAATGTCAAAAATTGGCTTTGGGAGAAGGCTCGCTTGAACTAACCAAACAGTCTGAAATAATATGATCCTGCAGAAAGTGGATCATGCTGTGCTGGAAGCGTTAATTAAATTTTTGCACTTGCAAATAAACGGTGTTGTCAAATTAAATAAAATAGGTAGTGATTGTTCCAAAAGTTGCCAGAAGTTGTTTAATTGGCCATGTTTATGTAGTTGCAATGTACGCTGCAGGACAGAGGAATAATAAACAGTGCAAAACAAAAAAAAAAAAAAACTATAAATTTGTTCAGAACTACAAATGGACTTTCATCTGTTTTCTCATTTGTAACCCTCCTCCTTTATTAGTGTTGTAATCAGCAGTGGCCCAAAAGTGTTAGTTATATTAGTGCAGTGATTTATTTAAGCAAAATTTAAAACTGCTAGTTGAGAGTAAGAAAAATAGTTTTCACATCAAAGTCTTCAAAAGTTTTTAGTAACACTAGGAAAAAAACTGCTAGATTTGTTGCTAATCACCTGGTTTAAGTGTTGCTGGAGGAGCTTGAAAAAGTCCTAAATATGGCAATAAAGTACTAAGTTGACAATACTGAGCATGAAACTTCATGTCAGTACCCAAATTGTGTAAATTTAACAATAGGGAATTTATGAAGCAACAAGAAAATTGGAGCTGTTTTAAGATACACGTGTGTTCTTGACTTCATTTGGACGAACTGTTTGACAATCTGGTCAGAATTAAACTAAAAATTCAAACTAACTCCTCAGAGAATTATTTTCAGCTGATATACAAGGTCCATAATAATTTTACAGAACACTACATAAAATACATGAACTCTGTCATGTCTGTTACTACTGTATTACTGTTTTTGCACTATAGTACTTATTATTCTTAGTTTTAGCATTTTTCTTATTTCATGTCTTCATGTCCCCGCGATAAGTGAAAAACCGTGAAGCAGGGATACAGTAGTCCAAGTTCAAGTGTCACTTCCAATCTCCCTTCTTCTGTGTAAATAAACAATTTGAATTTAAATACTAATATTTTAAATGAACAATCCATGCAGCATGTTTATTTAAAATATTACAGTATTTAAGTTTAAATTGTAGAGAAGTGCAGCAGAACAGCTTCACGCAGCTGATACAACACGAGCAGAAATGTACTTCGTGATCAATTACACTGAAACAACTGAATGTGGAAAAGGTTAATTTTTAGTTCTATCCGTAAAATGTGGACACCCCCAATATGTTTGTTTTAATGTATGTTTGGTTTATAAGCAATAGTTTGATCTTTAGTCTGTACTTAAACGTGGACATGTCCAAAACTTCGTCACACTTTGTATGTAGTGGCACTTTTGTGCCACCAGAGGGCATCACTTGTGGTGAGTTGAATGTTTGTGAGTGTACACAGACAGGAGAAGAAGAAACTCAGCTGTTGACGCTGTATGCCACGTGGTGAGGCTAGAAAGTGGAACATGAACATAGAAGTTCTAAAATAATTAAAAATAACTTTTTAACACTTTTATATTTTGTGATTATAACAACTTTATGATGTGACACACTTTGAGTTTTAAGTTGGAAGACTTGTCGATCGGTGCAGCTGCACAGCAAAGGGTTAACCCTTCACGAAGCTGCATCATCCAGAGGAGAAATGTGTGGGTGACAGAGAGGAGATCATGACAGGCTGGGAACTTCTGCATGCACCTGTGGGCTGCACAAAGGTGCAGCAGGTGCTAATAAAATAATTCATTTTAAATTAACAATCCATGCCGCTCGTGTGGCTCATCCATCAATCAGCCAATCGTGTGTCATGTCCACTGTTACTTTGAAAAAAAACGCAAAAGTGCGAGTCCGCGGAAGTTGAACCGCGAAGTAGCGAGGGACTGCTGTAAATACTTTTATAAATTATTTTCTCCTCGTGGTGAAAACTCTGTATTTGCTCCTCTGACGTCTCTTTACGGTAAATTTAGAAAGTGATATTTCTCCCCTCAGGACGGTGTTCCTCACTTGGCTGCATGTTGTAATATATATATATATTTTCCTTTCAGCATGGATAATTAATGATTATCCATTACTGCTGACTTCTGCGGATGTTCAGACATTGTGTTACCAACCTCTCCGGGCTTTTTATTCTTAAAATGTATCAAACTGCTGAGCGTCCTTTCTGTTCCATAAGTTCATTTCACCGAGTAGCATTCAGACGTGCTCAACGCTCTGGATTAAGTGTAAACGGCACATTTGGCTTTTATTCCAAACATCGAACCCCACTACTTAAAAGCTTTTTCTATTCTGTTCTAATACCAACTTTCAATTTAGAGCGTGTACTTTTGTACATGTCCATCAAATTGTTCCTCCTCAGATTTTCTGTCGTTTTCTTCATACAACGTTTTACCACTCTGCCTTTTTTTTTTTTTTTCCTCTTCTCTGAAGGTTTCCTGGTCTCAGAATCTGATCCTGACATGTCAAGTTCTGTTGCGTTATCATTTATCCAAACAAAATAACCTTGGTTCACATATGGAGGGAAAAGAAGATGTACTTTTTTCATCAACCTTCTAAAAGGTTCTGCAACGCAGCAGCTGATGCTTCACAGTAATGTGAAGGTTACATAAACACGAAGCACATTCAAGTATTCGCTCAGAGAGCGTGTCACAGGCGGAGGAGAGGGACGAGGACATTTGAAATCTGACTCAACTCTGATCAAAACAAAGAAGCATTGTGAAGAAATCTGTTTTATAGCCCTTAAAGCGTCAAAACATAACTGCAAATCACAATTTGTGTGTGATTTGATGGATGTATTTAAAATAAATTTGAGAAAATATACAACATGTTCCATCAAGGAATGCTAGAACTCGTTCTGTTCATCTTTAAAAGTCAAAATGTTGCTCAAAACTGTGTTTTCTCATTTGCATTTCATCACTGACGGGTACCAAGCAGTGGATTCTCTCTGCAGCCTCCTCCCCTCCTCTAGATTTATGCATGTGGACGGTGTGGGCTGACGTGTTTTTATAATCGATGTCAGGCTCAGGGAGAAAGCAGCTTTACCATATGCCGATTTCCTCGGGCCTTGGTGCAGACAGATCAGTTATCTGAGAAGAGACCAAACAGGCTACAGAAAAGAAGTAGATAGATGGAGAAAGACAGAGGGAGATAATGAGAGAAGTTGGAGGAGGCCTGTAGACACTGCAGGAAGAAGGAGATGCCACACACACAAAATAAAAAAAACAAGGGGAACAAAGATAGTCCAGAGGAGCGAGGGAAGTGACCATTAAAGCTACAGGAAAATTATTTGATTTATGCCACAAGTGCATTTTTATTTACTTGCCCTGAAATCCCAAAAGGCACTTAAACCACTTTGTAACCTGCACAAGAAACGTTGTGGAACCCCCCGAGGAGGAGCCGACATTTCAAACGACCGGGGGATGAACAGGAGCGTGGAGAGGAATCAAAACTGCAGCAAGCCACAGCTCATAAATTTGAAACGCCGACGCTTTGAATCTGAAATAAATAAATAAAAACAATTCGGCAAAACAAATAAAAATGGAAATCTAAGTATGCACTTTTATCTGTACACAAACTGATTTATTGAGAAATACTGAGTATAATATACACAGATATGTTTGGAAGATTTGTTCTTATGAATACAGTACTCGTCATTGTTGCCCGACACAGAAGGCAAAGATGAAGCAATGGTGTTTTTTGCTCATGTCTGTGTGCATGTTCAATAAGCTGTAGTGTTAGCAAAATATTGCGCTAAGCAGATTTTAATGAACTTTTCAGAAAACGATCATAGAGGGTTGACGTCTCCAACTCACTAACTTTGGCCTCAGATTGATTATTGATGGCTGCCAGAGATGATAGACATGAGCAAATACACAAAGGACTTCAACACAAGACCCTGGACTCAGTTTTGGTGTGGTAGTAGCCGAGACTCATCCCCAACACATGCACCGAACACAAACACATCACATGACAACTTACAATGATATGTGACATTACACATGATTTGTTTATGGGGGGTGTTTGTGTTTTTGCTTGTGTGTTTTGTGAGTGTTTGTTTGCGTGTGTGTGGGGGGGTGCACATGTGCACATGTGCGTGTTTGTGTGTGTTTGTTCATATTTATTTGTGTTTGTGTGTTTTGTGTGTGTTTTTTGTGTGTTTGTGTGTTTTGTTTGTGCTTGTGTTCTTGTTTGTATTTGAATTTTTGTTTGTGTGTTTTGCATTTGTGTTTTGTGTTTTGTTTGTGTTTTTTGTTTGTACTTGTGTTTTTTGTTTACATTTTTGTTTGTGTTTTTTTGTTTGTGTTTGTGTTTTGTGTGTGTTTGTGTTTTTTGTGTGTGTTTGTGTTTAATGTGTGTGTTTGTGTTTAATGTGTGTTTTTTGTGTTTGTGTTTTTGTTTTTATTAGTGTTTTTTGTTTGTATTTGTGTTTTTGTGTTTTTTATTTTGTTTTTGTGTGTTTCTGTTTGTGTGTTTTATATTTTGTTTTTGTGTGTTTCTGTTTGTGTTTTTGTTTGTGTTTGTGTTTTTTGTTTGTGTTTTGTTTGTGTTGTGTGTTTTTGTGTGTGTTTGTGTTTAATGTGTGTGTTTGTGTTTAATGTGTGTTTTTGTTTGTATTATTATTTTTTGTTTGTATTTGTGTTTGTGTGTTTTATATTTTGTTTTTGTGTGTTTCTGTTTGTGTTTTATGTTTTGTTTTTGTGTGTTTCTGTTTGTGTGTTTTATATTTTGTTTTGTGTGTTTCTGTTTGTGTGTTTTATATTTTGTTTTTGTGTGTTTCTGTTTGTGTGTTTGTGTTTTTGGTTGTGTTTTTATTTGTTTGTGCTTTGTGTTTTTTAATTTTGTTTTTGTGTGTTTCTGTTTGCGTTTTATGTTTTGTTTTTGTGTGTTTCTGTTTGTGTGTTTGTTTTTTGTGTGTTTTTGTTTGTTTTTTGTTTGTGTTTTTTGTTTGTGTTTTGTGTGTGCTTGTGTTTTTGTGTGTGTTTGTGTTTAATGTGTTTTTTGTGTTTTTGTTTGTATTAGTGTTTTTTGTTTGTGTTTCTGTTTTTGTGTTTTTTATTTTGTTTTTGTGTGTTTCTGTTTGTGTGTTTGTTTTTTGTTTGTGTTTTTGTTTATGTTTGTGTTTTGTGTGTGTTTGGTTTTTGTGTGTTTATTGTTTGGGTTGTTTGTGTGTGTTTTGTGTTTTTTTCTTTGTGTTTGGTTCTTTGTGTGTTTGTTTTTTGTTTGTGTTTTTGTTTATGTTTGTGTTTTGTGTGTGTTTGGTTTTGTGTGTTTATTGTTTGTGTTGTTTGTGTGTATTTTCTTTGTGTTTTTCTTTATGTTTGGTTGTTTGTGTTTGTTCTTGTTTGTGCGTTTGTGTGTGTGTGTGTGGGGGGGGGGGGTCTGTGGGTGCGTGTGTTTGTTTTTGTTTGTTTGTTTGTTTGTGTCAAACAGCTGTAACTCCATCAGTATTCAACATGTGATGTTGGTGTAAAGTTCTGGCGTGGCAGCCAGCAGGTGATATGGATCATTTTAAAGAATGGAAGATGTTTGAGTGTCTCGTGGAGTCAAACCTCCATTTCTTCGTACATGAAGCTGCTAGAAGACAGAAAGAAGAGCGCAGGCAGGTCAGAGCTGTGTTTGTGTGTCGGCAGCCTGGTTTGAGCTTTTTGACTGAATCAATTCATCCTTTGGATTTTGGATGTCAGGTGAATTTTGTGTTGAAGCTGTTTGCCTGTGGTTTTGTGCGTGTATGAATTTTTAAAAAGACATTTGTTGCTTTATTAGAATGCGTCCACCTGACATCCTGAAACAAACTTGTGTATATAATCACCCCTGTCTCATAAATGCCACGTCTGCCTCCAGATGGTTTTTATTTGCCCATCACAGCTTATTCTTTACTCTGACATGTACATGTTTTTTTTTAACAAAAATGTTTGTCAATCTTTATTTTGAGTAAAAAAATAAATAATTAAGATTTTTTTTTCCATGGACAATTTTTCTGTTTTTATCAGCATAAAGGCATTTTCAATTACTTGTTTACCCATTTCTGCCTTGTTGACGTGCATCTTGACTCCTACGTTATGACCTCCCTTTTTTGTCTGATTTCTTTTATGTAGCAGTTCGTTCTTTCTCCCTCATTACATTCCAGCATGTTGACAAATTCAACACATTTAGCCGAGCTGTGAGGCGACGTGCTCGGCATTAGCAAAAATGGCTGCCTCGCTGTTGAGCTCGGCGAGCTGGCGTTATGACAGCTCTGACAAGATGAGTGGTCCGCCTGTCATTTTAACAGAGTGGCTGATTTGTGGACGGCCAGATGACTGGCTCGTTTTCATGCAGACTGATTGATTGTTTTTAGCTGACAGGAGGATTGACTGGATGTAATCTGACTTTGACTCATTGACTCACAAACATAATGACTTGTTCCAGAGTTGGTTCTTTATAGGGGTCAGCCAGATGCTCTTTAACCCAACTGTTCTTTTGTTTGTTTCATCCGTGTGGCTATTTTAACTATTATATTAGTTTTATTGTCCACCGCTATGAGTCTAAGGCAGTTGGATAATGGTTTTGCTTGTGTCAACAAAATACTCTTTGAGTCACTGGGACAGATTCACTTTTACAATCAATTCAATTCATTATGGCCACCAAAGCCATCTGACATTTGAAAATACAAAATATGATATGATTCAATCAGTTTTACAGATAATGTACAAAATATTTGATGTGGTAGTTACTGGGAACTGTTCACACTTCACAGCATGTACTCCATGTGTTGACCATTGCAGAATACCAATAATATAAGCCTAAATTAACACCCTAACTACTGTGGTCATCCCTGTTCGTTAGCAAAATACCTCATGAGCAATTAAATTTATTTAATGAAATGTTCAGAAAATAATTAGATTACCGTACTTTCCGCCGTATACATCGCACCGCCGTACAAGTCCCATCAGTCCAAAAATGACTAATAAAGTGGAAAAGAAACAAATATGTCACTTCACCGTTTACATCACATCTATTATACGTCACCACTGACCACCCGGAAACTGGGGCTGGTGTTGTGCCAAAAATCGATTGGTTGCCAAATAGCGGCCGTGGGAGCGTGCATAGGACTTTAACAAGAATTTAACAAAATTAATACTTAAAAACAATTGTTTGTTTGCTCGAAATTATAGCAAAGGTGTGTCTCAGTTTAATTTAATAAATGCACTTAATGGACAAATCATCTGCATTTCAACTGGGCAGCGCAGCGAAATTCAAGGATTCAAGGTTCTTTATTGTCATTCACATAACATGTGGTACATGAGGTGGAACGAAACTACGTGCACATGGTCCCAGTTACATCCAACAAAAATAGAAATTGTAAAGAAAAACTGAAGATCCAAGACATGAACTAAGAAATATGTTAAACTAAGAGTACACCAAGCACCAATGGTACAAAACAATGCATTAAAAAACAGCAGCACAAACATGAGTCTGTGCGAGCAGATGAGGTTGAATGAACAAAACATCATGAAACAAATCAGCAGCATGAGATCAGCACCATGAAAGTACAGTTGATTTGAGGTTTGCTCCAGAAGTTCCAGAGCGAGATGAAGGTGGTTTGGTATGGCAAGCCAAGTGTCTCATTAATAGCCACTTTTACCTATTAATGAGACCCTTGGCTACATTAGTTGAGGGCCCTCTAGTGGCTGGAAATGGTGGTGTTCAATATTTTCCATGTCAGAATGAATCAAATCATCAGATCTCAGCCAAAAATTGGGTTATAAACATGGGGTGGAAACTTTTGTTAGTCGCTTCGGTGTATAAGTCGCAGGACTGGCAAATTTATGAAAAATGTTGTGACTTATACAGCAAAAAATACGGTTTATGTCTAGAACTGATTGAAGTTTTAGAGTAAGCTCATGTCAAGAAGGCTGCCACAGCTAACAAATGTTAGAAAACAAACAGATGCATCTCAAAAGATTAGAATAGCATGAAGAAAAAAAATCAGAAAGTGAAACTAATAGTCATTACACAGAATGAGATATTTCAAGCCTATATTTTTGATAATTTGATGAATACTGTATTCTAATGTTTTTAATTGCACATGTATGGTTGTAACTGTGTCATTTGTACAAATGTCTGATGTTTCTTGATGCTATTTTTAAAGTTTGTCCAACTTAAACCATTTCTCTTCATAAGATGATCTTAGTCCTTAAATATTTATGGAGTCGAGACGAATCAATGAACGTATGCACTTATTTGTCTTAGATGATATGATAATACAAATATTTGGTTATCTTGGTCGATTTACATTTTTCTTTTTATCTTGGTCGATTTACATTTTTCTTTTAAGCTCCACGTGGAAAAGTTGGTAAGGAAGCAAAGTTAAATTGGGTTTCTTTTTCAGAAATGGATCCTGTCTAACTCTGAATGCTAAGAAACACCTTATAAACTGACTTTCCTTTTTTTTTCCTTCCATTGACTACAGTGACATTATTTACATTAATGTTCCTACAAGCATCCTGCAAATGTTGGACGCTGCCTATCATGGTGCACCAAGATTCATAAATGGCTGTAACTACTGTACCCACCACTGAACCCTGTATTCACTGGTCAACTGGACATCAACTTCATGCAGACTCTCTCACTGGTACATTTTCATCTTTAAATCACTTCTCGGTCTGCTGCCTTCATACATCTCCTCCTACATGTCTCTGCGCTGCTCCTGTTTTCTGGAATATCTTGCAAAAAGACCTGAAGCTCTCGACCTTGACCTCTCTAAGTGACTTTAAAACTTAAGTTCCTGGCAAAAACCAATGCAGACATGTTCCTGTTTTTATTTTCTAAATTGCCTTACAATCTAGTTGCTTTTTGTTACTATTCCTCTTAATGGTCCTTTTGGTTGCTATTATCTTTTGATTGTTTTGATTTGTTAAAAAAATAAAATAAAAGAGAAACATATTTGTATATGTATGCCTATTTTTTACTGTCTATTTTTGTCATTGTTATTCACTGTTGTCATCCCATTGAGACTCAAGGACTCTTTTACAAGATATACCTGTTTTCAACAAAGAATGGTGACAACAGAGACAACAATAGACAATCATAAGAGAGACATCCATCCATCCATCCTTTCTCTTCCGCTTATCAGGGGTCAGGTCGCGGGGTTAGTAGCCTAAGTAGGGAGGCCCAGAATTCCCTCTCCCCAGCCACTTGGGCCAGCTCCTCCGGAGGGATCTTAAGGTGTTCCCAGACCAGCCGAGAAACATAGTCCCTCCAGCATGTCCTGGGTCTTCCTCTGGGTCTCTTCCCAGTGGGACGTGCCCGGAACACCTCACCAGGGAGGCGTCCAGGAGGCATCCTAACCAGATGCCTGAGCCCCCTCAACTGGCTCCTCTCAATGTGGAGAAGCAGCGGCTCTACTCTGAGTCCCTCCCAGATGATCGAGCTTCTCACCCTATCTCTAAGGGAGAGCCAGACACTATGCGGGTAAAACTCATTTCGGCCGCCTGTATCCGAGATCTCGTTCTTTCGGTCACAACCCAAAGCTCATGACCATGGATGAGGGTAGGAACCTAGATTGACCAGTAAATTGAGAGCTTCGCCTTTTGACTCAGCTCTCTCTTCACCACAACAGACCAGTATAGCGCCCGCTTAACTGCCAACACTGCACCTATCCACCTATCGATCTCATGCTCCATTTTTCTCTCATTCGTGAACAAAACCTCGAGATACTTTTTTTTCTCCCTTGTCCTGTTCGGCATTGATGGAACTCAGAATTATTGTCTGAGTGTCGAGGTGATACCCTACAGATTTACTTTTACAAGCAGAGCATTATGGCTGGCCTCAATGATCCACTTGATGTATAAATAAAACTTTATTAGAATTTGCTTTGGGCTTGTTTAACGTGAAATGGACACTGGGGTGAAAAAACAAAAAAGAAAACAAAACAAAAAAGTGAGAGATGGGGTAAGAGAAAGAAGGAGATAGGAGTAGAGAGAGAGATAGAGAGAGAAATAGAGAGAGAGATATAGAGAGAGAAATAGAGAGAGAGAGATAGAGAGAGAAATAGAGAGAGAGATATAGAGAGAGAAATAGAGAGAGAGAGATAGAGAGAGAGATAGAGAGAGAGAAATAGAGAGAGATATAGAGAGAGAAATAGAGAGAGAGAAATAGAGAGAGAGAAATAGAGAGAGAGAAATAGAGAGAGAGAAATAGAGAGAGAGAGATATAGAGAGAGATAGAGAGAAAGGGATAGAGAGA
>JARVGV010000694.1:9922673-9933250 GCA_031762435.1 Hypsolebias longignatus
CAACTAAAAATACACTAAGCACTAATATCATAGAATAACATTACTCCAAACAGCAGCACGAACATGAGTTTGTATGACTCAGATTAAAAGCCTCACCTTCTCAGGATAAACACATCATGGCCTCCTTTGATAACTTGTTACAATAAATACTACTATTAATCTTTTTACATATTTATTACATACATCTTTATTTTATCTGGGAAAACGTGCATTTTCCTTTAGCATCTGTAGAATTTGTTTACTCCAACCAACTCAAATGTGCCTCCCAGAATGTAACGCAATGCCAGGTGATGTAGTCAGCAGCAGACCAGGATGTGTACAGAAATAGTACACTACATTATTATCACTAGACCACCATGCACTGCAATAAGCCAATATGGCATGCTAATGCTAATATATACAGCTCATTGTGAACTCTGGGCTCATTAAAAAACTTAAACAGATTAATTCCCTTCATTTCTCAACTAGTGTGGACATCATCTTACTGACAGCTTCAGGAAATTTGATTATTTGGGAAACCTTTCACGCTTGTTTTAAGTGTAAACGTATTGGACAAACTGTTACAATGAGAGCCATAGCACAGCTGCCATGACTACAATGATGTCAGTATTTACAAGTACAGTAATCACAGTTGCTTTTTAAAGGAGATATATTACAACTACATCGTGTAGCCGATTAATGCCCTAAAATGAAGGCAGTGATGTTATGTTTGTAACAAGTCAGTATCATCTGCATAGTGTGTTTTATAACTTAAGAATTAGACAAATCCAGATGTGTTTGTGGCATGTAAAGGTAAATACTCAGTGTGTGCAAAAACGTGTGGCCACCCCAGTCTGTATCTTTGACCTCCATATATTGAATGTTTGGACAGAGTAAATGTTTCAAACACAGCTTTTAACGTCTAAAGCCCTTTGTCGTTTCATTACTTGAGCGTCGAAACCGAACCAAGGATGTGTTTTTCACAGTGCATACATTTACAAGCGTATTGTACTGTAAAACATTTTTTAACTGATCTTACCTGGGTCAGAGGAGTGTCAGACCACGTTATATTAATCATTACGTTTGAAATTTGACAGAAAACTTCAACGTTTAAGGTATTTAGAGAGTATGGCAAGCTTTTTAGTAGTGATCCAAATTGTGCTTTTGTTCCTGAATCATTAAATGGATTGAAAATCAAACAGTGGTGCACTCTGTCATGACCCAGGTTGGATGTCCATCAGTTTACTGTATATTACTTGCATACAAACCTGCACTGCCAAACACCTTTTCTCTGCCTGTTTCTTGCTCTCTTGTGGTAGTAGCATTCTATCTCTGGGAGTCCCTCTCAGCACAGAAGCCAGCTTACGTTAGCCTCGTCATTACAAGGAAAAATAACCTCGGTGCAAATCATAAATCTGTCGCCACCCTTTGGCTCTGATGAACTCCACATAACGAGCTCAAAGAGATCTGGGTGGATATAGCCTCCGGTTGGTGCTGCCTCCCATACATCACGTTAATTGCCGAAGGTTTTCAGGTAGAAGCAATGCAACACAACGCCCTGCAGCCTGCTGGACGAGGCTTTTTATTACAATCATTATCAATGTCATTATTAAAGGGCCAATGTGTAAACCCAACCGGGATCTCGGTGTTGACAGCACAGCGTTGGCACCATTGAGTTTGTTACCATTAAACGCCTTTTTTCTTTATCCTATTAATCTGATATATTGAGTACGGATGAGTCTAACGCAAACTGGCTTCTGATTATTGTTTCTGCATATTTCTGGAAGTATAGCTCATGAATGGCTCAGTGTGTAGTAATGTGGTGATGAAGTGAATCTTGTTAATCAGTGAGATGTTTCTTCCAAACTTTATGATTTATCCCTCTTCACTCTGAGCTCAGTGTGTCTGTATTTGATACCTAAAAATGTAAGCACACCACCGTTGTCTCCAAGTCTAGTCACTGATTTCTAAATAGCTTTTTATATAGCCAAAAATTGTTCCTTTGTTTATCAAAGAACTATCTTGAAAACTGTATATTAAAATCCTAAATGTGCTGCAGTGGAGGGGTTTGGTGTGTTTTGTGCAGCTGTTACCAAAAGGAGTGTGGATTTTAAGAATGAATTGTCTTTTATTCTCCACTTTTTCCATATGACGCCATTTATGAACTTAAACGCCTAGCACACAAAGAAAAAAACAATGACACCATGTTAAAGTAATTATTCAAGGGATTCAACAATTTAACATATTACTCTTTCAATAAATAAAAGTTCATTTTTAAAGTATCAACAAATTCCATAGTTTATGGCTTAAAATGATTTAAAATGAACTATAAATTGCTTTAGAGACCAAATCATTGCAATGATATGCAAATTAACAAAATACATTAGCCTTAAAGTGCTGTATCAGCTTTAATTTTCATTCAGGAAAAATACTGCAGCATTGTGTACATCATTTATAAAAGTTAATATTAAAGTTAAATAAGCCAAATTTAAGGATTTTATTGGAGGGGGGAAAGTTTTAATGTGTATCAAAATTATTTTAGTGCTCAAATCTCAGTTTAAATTCAGTCGTTTCCATAGGAACCCTTCACACTGGATGGCAATCATATCTATCAAAATAACGAATGTGGATGGTTTTGTGGCATCTGTTAAGAATAAACTTAGATTCCCATTAGTCTTAGAAGGTCCACAGTGGCTTTGAATGTGTACAACACTATCAAGGTCTGTAATGTGGTGGCAATGGAACAGGACATGGGATCACAGCAAAGCAGCATGACTTGGATCATCCAAACTACAGATAGTCTTCGGTTTACGAACGAGTTCTGTTCCAACGGGCCGAACGTAACCCGATTTGAACGTAAATCAGAATTGATCGCACGTGGCGATCGTTAGTCCGGATTTTGCCCGTAAACCGCAAAAATACATGCAAATGTATGCTAACGCTGCGCCGCACACCCATAGTTAGCTAACACATTACACCACACATTCATCTATAAACACATAAACACTATAAACACTATTTACAACACTATGTACAACATCCAAGTGCGTGCGTAAAAACACAATGACGCATTTAGACCGTTCGGGGGTCAAACGTAAGTTCGGAAATTCGTAAACCGGTGACGCCGTAAACTGAGGACTACCTGTATTATCCAGCAAAATGTTTTTGCTGCTGAAGAACCTCATGACTTGCTGCTCAAGTGAAAGTAGTTCCTCTGGTGGTGCGTCTTCCCCTTTTTTGTCTTCTGCTGTTGTTCTTGCATATGTGCGGTGTATTGTCTTAAGTCCAGATATCACCGCATCCTCCTTTCTTGTGTACTGGTCCAGGTCCTCCATTGCTTTCAGTTGTTGAAATTCTCCAATCCAACACATCAGGCTTGTTTGTTGCTTCACCACCTTGCTCAGTTCTTCTGACATGACATTCAATGATAGTTCTAGTTCTTCTGTGTCTTTTGTCCAGTTCGGAGCCATTTTTACTGCTTGTCAGCTGCTGAGCATCCTGGTAGTTCACTAGGCCTGGTTGTTTAAGCACATGTAGTCAAAAGTTGCTTAAAACTTGAAAAATAGCAGAAATGACCCTACAAATCTAAACATTAGTTGAATATCAAAGTGCAAACCTTCAACATTTGCTTGGATGTTGAGCTGTATTTCAGATGTTCAGGAGATTTTCAACAGATTGCAGGGCTGCCGATTACAGCCAGAAACAAAGCCAGAGTCCTGAGATGATGACAGAATACTTATTTTTATTTATTTTTATTTGTTTATTCAGCTGGGCTCCATTGAAGTCCATGGAGTAGAAGGTTTGTGAGGGTGAGAGCGCCAAGTTTACAAAAACTTCTCAGTCATGTTGAGATAAGACGGCCTGTCGAGGCCAGTCGGGGAGCCCGATGTCAGATAAACATGATTGTTTTAGGGACGGCAGAACTTTAATGACATCTACCTTCAGTCTGTGTTGGTCCACTCGCTTCAGAATTGTCCAAATTAAAATGACCATACCAATGGAACGTGCCTAAGAAAATCCCCAAGATTTAACCCATTCAACCAAAAGTCTGGTTTCTCGAGACATGAACCAAGCCATCATGTAAGGCAGGCAGCCTGACCAGATCCAGATTAGCCACTGACGTCTTCCTAATGTGTTGATAGACCAGGAACCAGCCAAATCCAAAAAGCAGGAACCACTTGTCATAAATCCAATTAAATATGTGTCCTTAAGATCCACAGATGACAGCAGAGCTAGACACGTCATCAAGTATTTAAGTTGATGAGATATCCAGCTGTGTGCATGCCAACAGGGCAAATCGGCTCGCCTACAGCCTATCATCTCTTTGAAGAAATGTTCATTAGCAAGGACCACACCACAGACATGGGTTTAAAGTTTAATAAAGGAAGGATAAAGGATGAGGGATGAAGGGGTGGAAGGATGAAGGGATGCAGGAGAGAAGGCGAGTAGGGGTGAAAGGATGAGGGGATGAAGGGATGAGGGAAGTAGGGATGAGGGGATGAAGGGATGAGTGGAGCAAAATGAGGTTGTCTGAGGAGAGTGCTGGAGGGCTTGAGATGAGAAGACTCTTGCGTGGGGTTTGGCCTTCGGGAAAGTTTCTCTTGTTTTCCTTCCCGAGCCCAGCGATGAACCCCAAAAGTAACAGAATTAAATAGAACGATGACGTGTGTGAGCTTGGAAAGTTTATATATATGACTACGATGTTGTCTGTGTGGATGAGGATAGACTGTATGACCATTCGTGCCCCCAAAAGGATCATCACGACCACAATGGGGTAAATTTCGGAAAGAGTGGACGAGGAAAGCGACACGTCAGGGTGTAAAGATGAACAGTGAAAAGATAAGGGATGGGGGACGAAAGGGTGAAGGGACGTAGGAGAAGAGGGGTGAAGGGGCGGAGGGATGAGGGGACGAAGGGACGAGGGAAGTGGGGAGAAGGGGACGAAGGGACGAGGGAAGCAGGGACGAAGGGATGCAAGAGAGGAGGGGAGTAGGGGCGAAAGAGAGAGGGGATGAGGGAAGCATGGGTGAAGGGACTCAGGAGAGGAGGGGTGAAAGGAGGGGACGAAGGGATGAGGGAAGTAGGGATGAGGGGAAGAAGGGAAGTAGGAGAAGAGGGGAGGAAGGGATGCAGGAGAGGATGGGAGTAGGGGCGAAAGGAGGAGGGGATGACGGGAAGTAGGGACGAAGGGATGAAGGGAGGTAGGAGAGGAGGGGAGGAGGGGCGAAAGGATGAAGGGAGGAAGGGAGGAGGGAAGCAGAGATGAGGGGATGAAGGGATGAGCGGAGCGAAAGGAGGCTGCCCGAGGAAGGTGCTGGAGGGCCTGGGAAGAGAAGATGACCCGGTCAGTCCGCTGCGGGGGTGGGATTATGGGGACATGAGTGTCTAGCGTGAGCGCCACCGCAGAAAAAACAGGCATGGAACATTCTGCTGGTGGACGAAGAGCAGCCGAGATTGTTGAAGTTGTTACAGATCATCCTGCCTCCCTGATACAAAACGGGGCGGCCACGTTTGTCCAGGCCCTTGGGAGAGGGGACAGGAACAGACGGGCGGATGGCACTGGATGCAGACAAGATGGGGGTGGTGGGGGTGGCAGCGAACAACCTGGCCGACCCAGAAGGAAAGCGAGCCGAGGGATGAGAGTCTAGACTGATGATGGAAGTACAGGCGGTGGCCGGATGGGATGAGGTGCCGCAGAGAGTACAAGACAGGGAAGCGAGGGCGGCGAAAACTCGACAGTACAGTTCCGAGTCGAGGGTCCCCCAGTACGTGCCCTGATTAAACTGGTGCAAACTGATTGGATAACAGAACGTGGTACAGGTAGAAACTAGTGCCCCCGAAGCAGAGAACCATGTCCAAAATGAGAGAGAGGTAGTCATCCAATTCCGACCTACAATCCGGAAAGACGGAGCAAATGGTGTCCCTGAAAAGTGAAAATGACAAGGCGAATTCGATGGGCGTGAGCTCTTTAGAGCGAGAACTCAAAGAATGGCTCAATTGCATGGGCCCCTGAGTGGTGGAAATCTCCCTGGGTTGATCAAAGGTACACAGAGAAGGCTGGAGCAGAAGAGCCAGATCCACATGATTACCGTTCAAAATCTGCTGGCGCAGATGCGGTGAAACAGGAGAGGGACAAAGAAGTGAGGAGGGGAACTGAGTGGGAGGGACGGCGGTGGCTGAGTATACGGGTTATGGACGTGAGGAAGAGTGGTTGCGAATGGCGGAGGAAAAAGAACCGGGTTTGGGAGGGGTGGGGGGCACAGAAAACACGGAAGGCACACCGGGAAAACAACCAGGAGCGGACGAGTGGGCAGAGACCGTGAGCGGTCAAAAAGAAGTCGAGGCCAGATGGGAAAGGCTGGAAGAAGGGAGAGTCGATGGAGGGATGAGAGGAAGGGAGGAGGCATGTGCGCTGGGAGGCTGAGAGACCTGAGGAGGCAGGAACTGAATGAAACTGGACAAGAGCTGGGAAAGCTCTGACAGAGAGGGAGCGGGTACGGGCGGTAATGCGACCGGGGCCCCGCTAGGGGGAGCTGTCGCCGCAACGTGAGGTCCAGCAGGAGCCGACGGAATGACGTCATGGGAGATGTCGGAGGGAGAGGTGCAAACAGGAACAGGAGCCGGAGGTGCGGGCCATTCAGAGGACAGAGGTCGACGAGGTAAGGAAGAAGAAAGTAGATGAAAGAGCCGTAATTTGTTGTCCGAACGGCTGAACAGAATCCCCCTCTCGTGCAGGGCGCGTTCGAGGCTGGCGACGGTCCAAGGCTTGAGCAGCAAATGCGTAGGAGTAACGCCGTGAGGGGAACGCCGAGAAGCGAGCGTGCTGAGATCCGGCCAAAGGGCCCGGGAACGACTCTGAGGACTGGGAGAGCGAGCACAAAGGACGACACTCCGGACAGGCTGGCGACCGAGAGGGCGGGAAGTGAATGGAGGGGACCGATGGACGCCGAATGGGTGAAGAACAGGAGAGGAGGCAGGTGGGGACTGAGTCCGAGGGCCGCACGTCGTGGAGCGTGGCCACGCGGGGCCTGAGGCACGTCTGACGACGGAAGGAGGGGAAGCTTTGATGGTGGACGGAATGTCGAAGAGCCCCTCCGAATCGGAAGGGTGGAGGTCAAGCGACAAGATGTCTTTCATGGTGAGTAGATCGAAACGGTCAACAAAAACGTAACAAACTTAGATGAGATGAATGGGTGCTCGAGATATAAGTAGGTTGCGTGGGATGATTGGAGGTGTGGATTGGGCGTGGCCCTGCTCCCGAACCTAAGTTAACAAATTAACTCCATGTCTGATAATAATTATATCTAAAAGCTGGGTAAATGTGCCATTTATTGTACTCCAGTAGATTAAAGCCTATGAAGGTGCCAAGGTGGGTCCAACATGAACAGTCAAATAATGTGCGCAACCAAGAGCACAGTTTCACAAACCTTTCACTCAACAAGAGATCTTCAGGAATTAATCATGTTTAATGCAGCTGCACAGCTTGCTGGTGACAAACGGCAAATTCTGTGAGACTGCAACAGACTTTGATGCGTTTTCTTGCTCGTTTGAGACACCAACTTGCCTCCAACGGGACCGGCCCAGGGAGGTACCACCTTTATGACCCACATGAAGGAGGGAAGAAAGTGAAAACCCTTTTTTCCTGTTTGCGAGCAGAGATTCAGTGTTTTAAATGGACGTTGCCATTTCCTCTGCAGTGACAGTAAGAAGCCCAAGTGTCACATATCACTCCACTCCCACGCTTTAACACACAGAGCTATTATCGTCTGTGACAGGAAACGGGCTGAACCGCAGCAGCAAACTGAGCCAGGTCTCGCTCTCTGACTCATCTCCGCCTCTCTTTACCGCTTGAGTTTTCTGAAAGTCTCACTGCAGCTTTAAGTACTGTTGCATTGCATGGCAGATTCTTGTGCTTGGGTTTTTTTTTCTACGTGTTACGGGTTAAAACACTAAAACATGTTCAGATTAGTACAAGTTTGAAGCGTTAGCAGCAAAAAATTGGCTGACATTCTGTCACAGCTGATCATCAAAGTCTTTAAAAATATAAATATTAACTTTTTACCAAAGCTGCTGCAAGTTCAGCATCTTTAAGATGTTTTTCTTCCTCTACTGTATATGCTTTTTATTTTGTAGAATTTGTCTTGTTTAGGTCAGTACCATGTTTTTTTTTTTTTGGTTTAGCTTTGCATTTTGGAATCAGATTCAGCGTTGTTGTCGCTGCAACAAAGAACACCAAAATTACATTTGAGTACAGCCCATCCAAGTAAAACACAATTAACAAACATGGGGAGACGGAGATGTATTAGGCTGCAGCCTCATGGGAGGTGCTGCCCTTTTTGTTTATATAAGAAAAGAGAAACAAATGAAGAGGAGGTGTAAAAAAAATCATATCTCACACTGTCCCCTAGATGGGACACAAGTTGCAAAATAAATAAATAAATAAAATAAAAATAAAAAAGCCTCAGCACAGAAATAGCAACATATAGATGACATTATTATACATATGCATGAGGACGGCCGACGAAGGCGGTGAGTTTGTCCGTGGACACTGCCAGATAGTTCCAAAGTCCTGATAAGAGATGGTTCTGTTATAATTTTGAGGAACCCAGATTGTTATGAGACCCAGAACGAGGTAGACATGAGGAAAATACAAATGACAGTGTTTATTATTTACAGCAAAAACTATTGGTGTCTCTGCAATTCCTGAAAGAAGGGTGAGGTGATTAGAGGATCTCCACAGCAGCAATGAGTTTAGTGATTTGATGTTGTTATTTCTCTTACAGGTCTGAAGAGCGGCATAGGATCCAATCCTTTAATCCAGAGAAGGTTTGCAGAGGAGAATCAGGAGAAGGTCCAAGAGGAATGAGGAAGGCAGGCAACTGGAGGAAACACGGCACAAGGAAACAGGATCTGAACCAGGGGAATCCAAAGCAAGTCACGAGGAGAACCAAGAGAGTCCAAAACAGATCACGAGGAGAACCAAGAGAGTCCAAAACAGGTCATGAGGAGAAGCAGGAACAAGGAGCCGAGGAAACTGGAAAAAAGAGCAAAAGGTGAACAAATCCTTTACAAGTGACAATGTTCAGACTAGAGGCACAAATACCATAAGAGGTGATATGCTCCAGCGAAGAGTAGCACTGGACTACAGCCTTAAGTACAGGTTGAAGCTCGTTGAGTTGATGACCTCCAGGGGTTGTCAATCAACGGCCATCTTGGAGAGCAGGCTGCAGGCAGTGCTACCCTTACAGTACCCGCCCCCACCCTCAAGGATCGCCTCCAGGTGACCTGAGGCGCTTCTCAGGGTGGTCTCTGAAAAATGAGGTTATTAAACTGGGGTTGAGGATAAAGGACCTGGGCATCCACGACCTCTCCACAGGCCCATACTCCTCCCAATCGACCAGGTACTGGAAACCCCCTACCCCTGCATCGCATGGAACATTGGGTGGATATGCCTGGACCTGGGGGTTGCAAGGTAACGGCAGATGTCTTGATGATGTGGGTGATGGGGAATGGACCAATGAAGCGGGGAGCCAGTTTACGGGGAGTGTCCTTGAGTGTGATGTCCCGAGTGAACCACTCCTTCTGACCCACCTGGTAGGGGGTGCCGTGGAGCGATGTCGGTTGGCAAACCGTTTAGCCTGGGCCGCGGTGCATAGGAGGGCCACCCTGGCCTGGTGCCAAACGCGGCGGCAGCGCCGGAAATGGTGTTGCACGGACGGGACCGTGCAGTCACTCTCTAGACTGGGAAAAAGTGGGGGCATGTAACCAAGAGAGGCCTCGAAAGGGGACATACCTGTGGCCAGGGAGTGGTGTGAGTTATAGGCGTACTCCACCCCAACGAGGTGCTGACTCCAAGCTGAAGGGTTGGATTCAGAAATGCAATGCAGGGTAGTTTCCATCTCCTAGTTGCACCGCTCAGCTTGTCTGTTAGACTGAGGGTGGTAGCCTGAAGAGAGACTGACAGTTGCACCGAGAGATTTGCAAAATGAGCACCATACCTGGGAAATAAACTGAGGGCCACGGTTAGAGATAACATCAGAGGGGATGCCATGGATGTGGAACACATGCTGTACCAAAAGTTGAGCAGTCTCAAAGGCTGAGGGGAGCTCCGGAAGGGGAACAAAATGGGCATCTTTGGAAAAATGATCAATAATAGTCAAAATAGTGGTGTTACCATCAGACGGAGGCAGGCCGGTAACAAAATCCAGAGAGATATGAGACCAGGGGTGGCTCGGGGTAGGCAGCAGTAGCAGGAGACCAGCAGGAGGTTGAGTACCAGACTTGTTCCTGGTGTAGGTGGGACAGGCTGAAACAAAATCTTTTACATCCGAGGACATGGAGGGCCACCAGAAGTGAGACTTGGCCAGAGAGAGCATACAGTTTGTACCAGGGTGACAGGATAACTTATTAGTGTGCAGCCAATGCAGTACCTTGGGTCTCACACTCGTAGGAACAAAGAGGGTGCCAGGAGGACCACCACCGGGGTCAGGTTCAGAGCGTAGAGCCTCCCTGATGTCAGACTCAATAGGCCAGGACAGGGATTCGACCACATACACCAGTGGGACAATGGTCCCTTCAGACTCTGGGATGTCGGGGGG
>JARVGV010000694.1:9990305-10003317 GCA_031762435.1 Hypsolebias longignatus
TATCTATCTATCTATCTATCTATCTATCTATCTATCTATCTATCTATCTATCTATCTATCTATCTATCTATCTATTTGTTTTCACAAATGAGTTTAGTCTGTGTGGCCCAGCATTAACAGTAATCTGTTGTAATCAGCTTTAATGACTTGTAATTAGAGCAGCGTCGTGACGTCATACGGAGACGTCAGCCCCACAGTCCTGACTCCATCATCAGTTGGTTTTAATGCTGCCTCCACATGTAATTGGACGTTTGTCCACTGTGCTTACTTCACGGTCACTGAGTTGGCGCGTAAAAAAAACCTCTGGTAATAGTAGGGTGGGGGTGGTTCATATTTTTCTCATTCTGGCTTTTTATCAGGTGAGAAATTGCCCACACTTTTTTTTTTTAACACTAAGTAGAGAAATTATAATTTGGGTGAAAACGCAGCGCAGATGCTGAATGACTGCTGAAATTAGCTAAAGAAGCTAAAACTGTTTTAAAATAAGCAGCATAAGAGGTTAAAAGGAGCAGAACGCAAGCTAAAAACTGAAAACAACATATAACAACAACAAGCAGTAGCTAGAAGCTAAATGGAGCAGAACCATAGAGAAAAATTGAAAACAAATGTTATTAAACGGTAGCTAAAAGTAGAAAAGCAGATGCTTAACTAAAATTTTAAATAAAAAAAGTTGCTAAGGCTAATATAAAACTAAACAGATGCTAAAATTAGCACAAAGGTAGCTGAAAGTAGCTAAAAATAGACTATGCTAAAGCCAAATTATCAAAACAGGACTTATTAATACCAAACTGTAGCTAAAGGTAGAAAAGGGGATGTTGAAGGTCAAAATCAGCCAAACAGTAGCAAAAACTTAAAACTGATAGACTAAAGAACAAAATAGCATGCACAGGAAAGGAGAAAGTCTCATGAATCAGTTAATAAAATTAATTGAAATGCTTTTATTTTTAGGAAAATTGAAGAGATCTAACCCACTATCCCCAATCCAGTACAGTATTCATATAGGCTACAGTATTGATAGTTAAAATAGTGCAAATGCATGTTTTATTATTCATTTATTTACTTTCATTTATTTATTTTTGTACAAAAACGCCACAAATCAGGCTACGTCGCAAACTGGAGTTGCCAGAGCTGGTATTTCCAGAGTGCACGTGAAGGCATCGGTCTGCCGCAGCGGACAGCAGACAAACAATGTCAAAAGAAGAGGACACGCAGCGTCCCTGTCCACGCGCTGAGTGACTGATCATGGCGGCTCGGCGGGGACACGGTCCTCGCCCCAGCTCCAGGGACGATGCGGGCCCGGACACGGCTGCGGAGCTCCCGCAACAAGACAGCGGGTCCGCGGCGGAGCCTCTGCGGGACCTGCCGCGGTGGATGCGGCTCTACCTCTACGGGATGCACGGCGTGACGCTGGACGTGCTGCTCTCGTCGCTGCGGGGGCTCCTCCACAACGGGGACCCCAAGCTGCTGGGCTTTTCCTCCCCGTACCTGTGCGTCGCGCACGCGCTCACGCACTTGGCGCTGGAGCAGATCTACGCGCAGAGGCGGTGCTTCCGAGCGCGGCCCGCGGTGTTCCACCTGGTCTTCTACCCCTCCGTGTACATCGGGCTGCAGATCCTGCTCGGGAACGTGCGCGCGGCGGAGCAGGCGCGCGTGGTGTCCGGGTCGCAGCTGGCCGTGCACTACCTGCTGGCTCTGTACTTCTCGCAGGTCTTCCACCGACTTCTCACGCAGCTGCAGTACCACCCGTCCTCCAGCGCGGACAACATCTGGAGGCGCATCCAGAGCGGCGCGCGCCCCCGCGGTCTCCCCGGCTTTGCGCGCTTCCTCTTCTTCGGGATGCACGGCTTCCTGGACGAGGTGCTCTTCACCTCCCTCTTCAACCTGCTGGAGAAGTCGGACCCGGGGGGCCACACGTCGCTGTGGTCCTTCCTGATGTACGGCAGCTGCAGCTTGGCGGTGGAGAGGCTCTACTTCCGGCTGCGCTTCGGCCGCGGATGGGGCACCCTGCGCCGGCTCCCCATCTACATCTGCTGCGCCTACGCGTGGGAGTTCACGTGGGGCCTGGTGCTCAGGCAGTTCGGGGCGTGCTCGTGGGACTACTCGCACTACCCGCACCACTTCATGGGGCTGGTGACGCTGCTGTACCTGCCCGGCTGGCTGTGCCTGAGCCTGTACCAGGACGTGCTGTCCGACGTCCTGCTCAGAGTCCAGTGCACCCATGGGCGTCTGGGTGGAGGCCGCGAGGCGCTCAATGGACACGTGCACCTCAAGGAGAAGGCTCTTTAATATTGGGGGCGCATGCGCATTTCTTGCATATCAGAATATTTATTCTCCTTTTACTGTATATGGTTTGGCACCAAAGGGTTTGTCTGTTAGCAAAATATCTTGGGAATCACTGATCGGATTGTAATCAAATCTACAAAAAGTTATCACCAAATGTCCTTGTACAAATATTTAGTTTTTGGAGTCCATCTGATTCAAGATGGCCGCCGCAGCCAACTCAACTCAGGGAACACAAAAATGACTACAGCTCAAACAGCGTTGGAGATGTTGAGCTAAAATTTGTTGTGGTATTACCTGAGACTGACCCGCAGCTTATAATCTGAGCGCTGACTGATGAGGTTGATCCACGTTTAATAGGTTTCCATTAAATCTATGGGAGACATCTGCGTCTGTCTGTTAGCGAAATATCTCAGGTACCACTGAACCGATTCTAACGAAGCTCTCAGAAAGTAGTGACTAAGCGTACATCTGGAGATGGTTGACCTTTTGGAGTCTGACAATTTAGGACAAGATGCCACAACCAACAGCTTAAACAAACAAATGACCATATCTCTGTCAGTTCTGCAAATATGAGGTAGATCAATATTGACACGCTGGGAGATATCGCACGAGACGGCGCAGAACCACAATGGCCACTATTGTTTCTGGATCCAAGATGATAAAAGTCTTGCGTGAGAGGTGGCGGGCGATATGCATTCCTCTTATGATAGGCCTTTGATGTGTTTTAGACTTTCAACAAGTTGTTGGCTCTGCATGATTGTCCGATCTGATTGCTATTCTCTAAACTTCCATTTTTAGCTTACGTAAAATAATTTGACGCCTTTACAATCTTTATATTATCAATGTGTTTATTTCAGCATTTTACCATTTTATCTCACTGCGAGTGGCAGGTCTGCCTGAACTGTGATCAAAAACTAGGCTGTCCACAAAACTGCCACTTTAATACTCCGATCAGTATTTTCAAGACGTTCTCATTTTGTAATCTAACCCTGCTTTTTAATGGGAAGCACCTCTTTTATTTCCCTCGGGTGCTTATTGTCCAGTGTAATGAGAGAAAAGTGAACACCCAGTCGTCCATGTAGCAATGAAGAACCTTTCTAGCAGAATTGATCTTTACTGTGAATATTTCATGACGTTGCAGGAGTGCCTTCCTGTGCAAACAGAACTAAAGCTGCACATCACATAAGAGGTGAACGATGCTATTACCGTATTTTTCAAATTATAAGGCGCAAGGTCTGTTTTCGTACAAGGCGCACCACCCGCTTCGAATGTTATCAGACGTTAAAGTGCCTGTGACGTCAACATTTTGTAATAAATACAAATGCATTTTTTGCAAAGATAACACTAATAACATATTGCGAAATACATGTCAAGCCGCTGTGCTGCACAGTTGTTGAGATATTTGCACGCACAATAGCAGGAAGTGATGTCAAAGGGGAATGCCTGCATGTGAGCCGATCGTTGCGACAACGGCTAACACAGACGGCAGAGAAGAATCTGACACTTGGATTTTTTTTAGAGTTACTATCAGAGATGAAGAAGAGTCAGGATTTAGATACTGTTTCAATGAACAAAAACCAGGAAGTTCCCCTTTTTAAAAAGTTCTCCTTTGATGTCACTTCCTGTTCACTTTGGCTGCACCAAGTTTAAAGGAAAAGGTGCCAGTTATATTCTTAAATATTAAAATGTTTTCTTCCATTTTTGTATTTGTAGGATATGCATGTCGCCGTCACTTTAAATGGCCGTTATTAGTTGTTATCATCCCCATATGTAGCGGTTAGACTGCCCTTCCTGTACCTACTAGTGGGTTTAAAGGTACGTTGTTAGCATTGTTAGCGCTCATAACAGGCTCACATGGTAAGGTTCAGAATAAAGGGTCTGAGGGTTAGGATTAGGGTCTTGGTTAGGTTTAGGAAAAGGGTTACATAAGCTGAAGAACATTTAAAAAAAAAAAAACAATTCCTAGTTTACCCCCATGCGATACTGCCTATTATCAGCAATAATAACGTACCTTTAAACCTACTGGGAGGTAGACGAGACAGTCTGACCACTGATAACAACTAATAACGGCCATTTAATGGACTACTAACATCCAAAGCCGCTGATTATACAGTATGTCACATTAAGTGAAACAACACAGATAAGGCAAACTTTATTCAACTCATTCACAATAACCACAAAATCGGTTCAAGGTCAGTAAGTACAACCAGAATTAATACATAAGGTGCACCTGATTATAAGGCTCACTGTCGATTTTTGAGAAATTGAAGGATGTTAAGTGCGTTTGTAGTCCGAAAAATACGGTAGACTACATGAATTTGTATTGTGTGTTCCTTTTCTGTGTAAATTAGACCTGTTCTTGTTTCTGGGGGGATTCATCAAAGGGAAACTGACGCATTTAACATATTCCCACGAGCAAGCCCACAGTGTGGTTGCGGTGTTTCATGGTTTGTTTTGCACTTGGCAGCTACTCTGACGTTCTTAAACGATTTATATACCTTGCACTGCACGGGGAACATGATTTTTGCACATCTTGAACACGCTCCACGGCCGAGCAACTGTATTTAAACCACACTGAACTTCTCGTCTGTGCACTTTTTTTTGAAGACCAAACCATTTTAAAGAATGAACTGTGTAAGTACCATGCATCTTAATGTAACCAATAAAATAAGAACAACAAAACAATATGTTGCTTGCAGTTTTATTCCAGTTTTCTTTTCATGCCAACATCTGATTGATGTACAAGGACAACAAAATTCCTTGCAGTGGCAACAAAGAGTTCCTGAACAAACTCAACAAGTATTTTGGCAGGTGCGAGGCACAAAACAAGGAATCCCCACCACATGGCGAGCAGTCCCTGAGCCTCGAAACGGTGGCGGTCTGCAGGACACTGACACATTTAAACACCAGGAAAGCAGCAGAACCCAACAACACACCAGGAAGAATACTTGAGGAATGTGCAGACCAGCTTGCCCCTGTGCTAATAGACGTTGAACAACTCCCTGAAGCACGTCATCGTTCCCTCCCACTTCCAGGCAGCCACAGTCACACCAGTACTTCAAAAACAAACAATAGCCCTAAATGACTCGCCCGTGGCTCTTACGCCCATCATGATGAAGTACTGCGAACGTCTTGTTAAGCAACACATCACCTCTTATCTGACTCCCTCCTCAGTCCAGTTTGCTTACTGCTCCAACTCGCTCAACGGAGGATGACATCGCCTCAACACTCCGCCTGAGTCTGCAACACCTGCAGGAGAAAAACACCCCATGTTGTTTTCAACATCACCGTCAGGAACTGGATCCTTGACTTCCTCTCTGACGGACCACAGTCAGTATGGGTGGGGAGGAACACCTCCTCTGTTCCCCAGGGCTGTGTTCTAAGTCCTCTTCTTTTTACCCCAGTGACACACGGCTGCGTGGCCAGGTCTGAGACCAACCACATCATGGAGTATGTGGATGATACCACGGTAGTGGGTCTGATTGGCAACAAAAGAGGCTCATTATTGACTTCAGGAAAATGGAACATCACGTGCCACTGCTCACAAATAACACAGAGAGCAGCAGGTTCCTGGGGGTGTGCTGCACATAACCTATCAGCTGTCTTGGTCAAGAAACACTGGGTCAGCCCAACAGTGTCTGCACTTTCTCCGTAGGCTGAAGAGAGAACACCTCCCACCCCATGTCCTCACCACATTCTACAGAGGAACCACCAAGAACACCATGACCAGCTGCATCTCAGTTTGGGAAGGAAGCTGCCCGGTTGCAGACTGGAAGGATTTGAGGAGGTTAATGAGAACGGAGATCATTAGGTCACCCCCTGCATCCATCCAGGACATTGGTTTCAGATGCTGTCCAATCAGAGCCAATAAAATCAAAAGGAACAACTCACAGCCACAGACGTTCCTAAACACCAACGTCTATAGATTCATGTAAATTATGTCTTTGATATTTCACAGTATTTTGAGCAAATGAACTACGGAGTCCAGTGTTAACCTCATATGAACCACGGTCTAGGTGTGGACTCGAATGAAGTAGTTTACAGATCTAGATTGGTCGTTAAATTTCAGTAACACTTCTTTTCATGCACACATTTTTAACAAGGTTGAGTTTTTGGATTCGTACACAACAACAACAGGAATGGTTTAAATAGTTCATTGAAATAATGCTGCTGGTGGAGGTCTGGGTCCGGGCATGGTCCAATCTGTAGAGACAGATTAATGAACGTGGCTTTGCTGTGAGGGTTCTGAGCTTTATAGTGACAGTCACCAACCAGAACAGGGGGACTCCTTTAGAGAGGTGTTGAGGCTGATGTTGTGCACTGTGATGGAGCTGCAGCACCGAGAGAGGATTATACAGAGTGTGAGTCTCAGGATTGTCTGGGGGCGAAGCCCAGTTGAGCAGGCAGACATCAAGAACCATAGAGTAAAAATCCAAATCCAAAACGTGATCCAAGAATCGTAGTAATGATAACAAGCAAGAGCGGCACAGTGGGCAGAGAGCAGAATCCAAATCCAGAAAGAGGCAGACAAGGTGAGGAATCCAAAACAAGGCAGGCAGTCGAGGCTATGGCATGAACGCTGGAAATCTACTTTCAAAGTGATTTTGATTATCTGGCAACTAGTGAGAGAAAACTTGAGGATTAAACAGAGAGCAGAACAGGTGCATGAGATGAACGCTGATTACTGTGGAGGAGCAAAGGGGGCGTGGTGTAAAGTGACATGAGCAGAGGGGTAAAAACAAAACATGACAGAAAACTATTGCGGGGTGGGGGGGGGAGCAGAAAATGAAATTTCTTTCTGTATTTTTGGTCATTTATTTTAGGTAGCAGCTTTTCCCACATTTACAGCAATTTATTGCAGGTGGTGCAGCTTTCCTAGCATTTACTTTAATTATTTGCCTCCCTGCTTCTCACAGCACAAATAAACTATCAGTGCATGGTAAAGATTCAAGCCTTGAAAACGAACTCCTTAGAAATCAACTCCTTTGTACTAATTTACTATTTTATGCATCAAGCATTGGTATTGGTGATATTTCTAGTAGAGATTTAGCTTTATGAAAAGGCAACTGTGTTTTTGTGACTAGTAGCGGCTGGTGATAACTTTCTAGGTGGCAAACTGGTTGGTCCAGTATGTGAGTGCACTGTTTGTGGCACAGAGTTTGTTGTGGCTCCTTGGACTGATGAAGTCCTTTGGATGAAAGATGAAATGTTTCCACACACAAAAAAAAAAAAAAAAAAAAAAAAGAAGAAAAAAAAAACCTCCAAACCTTCAGCTAAAATACATCAGTCACCTAATAAAATAAAAGGTATAGTAAAGCCAAACCAGCAGCCTTATACTGGAGCAGCTAAATGCTGAGAGCACGGTCCTGAAGACAACAGAGTTGTTAGTGATAGTGGAAGAATTACTCATCCAGGTCTTATCAGATCACTTCAGAGCAGGATTTGAACCCACAGCTTCAGTCAGTCTTTCATTTCCATACGCAGTCAAATCGTAAGCAAATGCACGTCATCGCCACTGACGCTCCTCTGATAAGGCAAAGTGTTTCTCTTTGGCAATATTCTGCTAGTGGCCATTGTCTTTTTGTACTGGTGCACAAATCACAGACAAATTATGCGTTGCCTGTTAGCTAAATATCACACGAACTGCTGGATATATTTTAATGAAACCTACAAAGAGTGGATGTGCATCTACAACCGATTACCTTTCAGAGTCAGTCCACTTAAAGATGACCAATCACCACGAGCCAACATCTGTATATAACTCAGTCAGTTTTATAGATGTTGAGCTCAAATTTTACAACAAAGTAGCTGAGAGTCATCCTTAACACATACTCTGAGCACAAACATGTCACAATATCTCATGGGATCACACTAAGCATTATCATGTCACAACATAAGAGGATATCTAACTCCACGGAATTGATTTAATCAATGATGATTTAATGGTTTTTACTTTGCAGCAATGTGTATTATGAAAATAATTTTTTTTTCATCAGTTAGCCTACACTTGATTAATCCTAACCAAACTACTTTAAACTAAAAATACCAACAGCAAAAAAAAAAAACTATATTAATTTAAAACGCATATTAATTTATTTGACATTCAGTGATGCTCTTGATAAAATATAACAATAAACAGTTGCCATCGTCACGCTAAATTTCAGTTTGCAAATTAAATAACTTATTGAGCAACTTTTGGACAATTACTAGCTCATCTGCTTTTTTCTGTAGTTGTTCAACCCCTACACCTCCAAACAATCAGTATCACCTAATTACCTGCGGACATGCCATGCATGGACTGGGAGAGGAAGCTGAAGCACCACTAAGTTTCCCCCCTTAGAGCAGCACCAGTATCATGTATAGAAGCTTTTGTCTCAGTTTGACTACAGTCTCGTCTTTCAACGGTCCAGTGGTCTGCGGTAAGGATGCGCAATGTCACCCGATCATCCGTTCCGACCCCCAGCACTGAACTTCAAGTACTCTGAGTATTGTATTTAATGGTTTTGATGAGTTCTCCACATACATTTCTCTGTATGCACACAGTAAAAATGGACTGCTACAGTTTAAAAACACTTCTGCAGATCGTTTTTTCTAATACAATAAGGTATGAGAACCAGGTGAGGCAGTAAGGATTACACCCTCAGGTGAGGGTTGTCACCTCAGCAGGATGTTGTTACATTAAAGAAACCAAACTCCCAAAAAAACTGGATCTGCTGAGAGGAAACCCTTCACCCCCATGATGACACACGTAACCGTCTAATCTAGTTGAGTGCACATTCAAATCTTTGCTTATTTATCATTTTCCATTTGAGACAGAGTCATTTCCACAATAAATATATTGATGTTTATTTGTGTTACATTATGACTTGGCTTGACTGCTTACTTTTACAGATTACAAATCTGCAAATCCATATTTCTTAACAGAGTCCTTTGCTTTCAGGCTGCAGGTTTACTTAAGGTTCCTAAAGGGTTTCGAAAAGTAGAATAAATGTATATAATATACTTTCCTGCAGTGGTGCAGGTACTGAGTAAACAAAACTAAATGAAATTCTTCCCAGCGTGATATATAAAAAATATAGTTAACCGTATTTTTTGGACTATAAGGCGCACTTAAAATCATTTAATTTTCTGAAAAATCGACAGTGAGCCTTACAATCCGGTGCACTTTATGTATCTGGTTGTGCTTACCGACCTGTGGTACACGGCGCTCAAACATCTGTCAAAATGAACTCGTTTCATTTTATGCGCCTTATAGTCCAAAAAATACGGTATGTTGTCTGATGACTATAGGTACTAGAAACATAAAGACTAAATTAATTTTTTCATATGTTTCGTGAGCCATTATTTACCGTAGAATATTTGCTTCATATTTAATGTCTAGAAAAACAAATGTATTTGAGCCTCGTCATCAAAATATAATTAGTACATGAACATGCACGACTAAGGGTTGAGTTCAGCTGATAAGATGAACTTCAAAACTTAAAAACTCATGAATGGAAAATAGCTCACATTAACTCATATTTTCAATGTTTTTGTTTAAATTTAACCAAGTTTTACCATAAAGGGAAGACTTGTACTTGTACATGTTGAACACCGCAAAACAGATTAGATTGGATTAGATTGGATTAGATTAGATTAGATTGGATTGGATTAGATTACATTGGATTAGATTAAATTAGATTATCTAGATGGGGGCAAAAATATATAAATGACTCCTTGCATTTGTTTTGTGTTTAGATCAAATGTGTTTTATTCAGTTCCTCCAATGTATGATTGATGTCAATAGTTGGAACGTTGCTGCCATCTTATGGATCAACTCTAGAACTGTTCAAAAAATGCTTCTTTTTAAAATAAAATAAAAACAGGCCTTTGACAAAACAAAAGAATCCACTCAGTTGACTTCCTGACGTTCTACGGAGGAATTTGGACTTTTGTGTGTTCTGAAAGTCGTTGGTGTAATGAGTTCTTGAAACGCCTCTAGAATGATGGCCGGTCTGGTTTGTCAGGGTCCACGGTCCTAAATGTCATGACAAAGTCCACTTAGGTGCCAGACGGTGCCGTTTAAACGACCTGTGCTGACAGTTCTCTTTTGAAGTTTTGAAATGTTGGGATTTTAAAGGTGATTTTGAAGCACTGTGTTGCTAGGCAACATTTAGACGTGATGCAGGGAGGAGGATGCCGACATGGGGGAGTGGTGGTGCAGAGGTTAGAGGAGGCGAGCCTGTGGTCTTAAAGTCGCCGATTTGATTCCATGGGCCGACAACATCAAAATGTGGGTGGTAAAGTTGAAACACCCGCCTCCATCCTCATTTGCCCCACTCTGGGCTCTTGAGCAAAGCCATTAACCCCCCACCATCTGCTCACCCGGGCACCCTATATGGCAGCTCTCCGCTCCACACAGATGGCTGTGGTAGCTCGGTGGTCTGGTTGTGACAGAAAGGGCGTCTGGCATAAAAACAATCGCCAATTCCTCATGTGAGCTGCTTTTCTGTGGCGAGTGGCGACCCCTGGAGAACTGAGCAGCCGAAAGAAGAAAAGAAATGACACGACTTGCAACCTGTCCAGGGTGTACCCTGTCTCTTGCACAGTGACTGCTGGATATGGGCACCAGTGACCTCCATGATTTGAAAAGGAAGAAGTGAGTAAAGACGATGGATGGATGGATGGATGGATGGATGGATGGATGGATGGATGGATGGATGGATGGATGGATGGATGGATGGATGGGAAAATCAGTATAAAACTGGCATTAAACATGTTTCTTTAAGAAATGTGAACTTCTTTGGCATCACAACCTTTTTATAAAAGTAATTAGACTTCCTGATGATCATTTAATCAAATGAATTTGTTTAGCACCATCTGCCTGCTATTCATCCTCTAAATCTTAATGAAAATATGGTGGAGGATGTGCTGAAAGGTTTACACACTACTTCTCATTTCAGCTCAATTTCAGTTTTTTTAAAATGCAGCATTTATTGCCCTTGGCTCTGTCCAAATGACCTTGTCATTCCCAGAGATCCACACAACTTTACATTTTGGAAAGAATGCAAAAAGTGTGGCTTTAAAAAAAAAAAATAAATAAATAAATAAAAATGAAGAGAGGCCTGTAGAGGGAGTCATTCCCTGGAGTCAAAATGTTGTAGCTCGTCCTCAGATGTGTTCTGCTGTGGAAAGTGGGTCAAACAAGTGTTTTAAAAGTAACCTCACTAAAGATGTTTTGATAAATAACCTCTAAACACATTTAACATGGACGCAAAAGAAAAAGCAACAAGTCAAAAAAGCATGCTTTCGTTTATGTCTGTGTGTTTGTTTATTTATTTATTTATAAAATTTGTCCCTTAAAAAAAAAAAAAAATACAATACAAAACAATCCCATAAATGATAACATACAAAATGTAAAAAATGAAAGGTAGTGGAAAGAAGAAAAAAAATCTTATTAATAGTTCAAATCTTATTAATAGTTCAAACAATAATAATCGTCAGTAACAGAACAAAATGAATAACTCTTTCTAATTTTTTTAACTCTAATACAATACACAGTAAGCTTCATATATATTTTTTTAACAATTCAGTTTTGATCATTTTCTTAAATGTAAACATTGACTTGGTACCATGTGGCTGGAGGAGTCCATTTGTTTGTGCTCTGAGGCATGCAGCTTGTAAAATTAGCAGCAGCTCTTGTTCTAATAAACTTTGTTGGTTGGACTTACCTGTAAACACTCCTGACCGAGGTGGATTGGATTTTAAAGAAAAAAGAGCGGAGGGATACAGGTACAGTTTTTTTTACTGTTTTATTTCATTATGAAACGTACTGTGCAGTAGTTTATGTGTTTTTTGAGGGTACTGTGTTAGCTAACTGCTTGGAAATACAGTACTGTACATGTTTAAGGTACAGAATGTACGCTGGTGTTGTGTTACGTTGAAAAAAATGTGTTTAAAACACCCTTTACCGTGTATTTTCCAACTTACGGCAAAAATCCGGACTTACGGCCACCACGTGGAATGAGCTCCGACTTACGTCAAAATCAGGTTACGAACGGTGCGTAGGAACGGATCTGCACCGTAACTTAAATAAATTAAGTAAATTGTCCAACAAATATTACATGTGATAAGAAAAGCAATGTGCTTGAAATCAACACATTTCTTTATGGGTGCTAACACAAAAAAAAAAAATTATCACTAGAGAAATCTGACTACACAAGAAGTTGAGGGCTGCAATTTCTTTATTGCTTTAGATGTAGGATTTAAACATATTGAATTTATATACATTTTCTCTTATTATTTGTCCCAAGGACTAAATACCCAGATCAAAAGGCCTGAATATGAACAACTGAAAACAGGAAGGGAAGATCAATGCTTTTATTTACAGTGGATAAATCACAGGAAAGTATCAGAAACTCCAGGGAGCAAGGAGAAGGGTCAACACTGAACTTCAGCAGTACCATTTATTGATTTTGTTGTCCATTGGCTCTTACTGGACAGTGAATGATTAAAAAAGTTTTGTAAGCTCAATCATTCAGGTAAATATCGACAAAAAAAGGTTAAAGCATGTCATCTGGACCAGTTTCTTTAAGGGAGAAACGTTTCGTCTTCCATCCGAAAAACCATCAGTCTGTGACCTGCCAACCAGATCTGTCCCATAAGCAGTCTTCATTTCTGTGTTTCAAGCCAGCCTCCTGCAAGGGCGTAGATTTCATCTCATTATTGGGGGTGACCATAAACAGGGAAA
>JARVGV010000694.1:10005003-10019526 GCA_031762435.1 Hypsolebias longignatus
CGATAATTTCCCTCAAAATACGATAATTTTATGCCTCTAGTACGATAATCCTACATTTGTCACCTGGCAACACTGGGGCTCTATAACACCAGCGCTTCCAAGTAAACTTTTAGCGTGTTCCGTCTTTCGCGCTCCACTTTTCGGCTTATTTTGAGACGCTAAGGGAAGTCAGAACCACATTCCTGAGCAGCATACATTTTCCGGAAGCCAAGTAGCGTGGAGAGACGCGGGACAAACCGGCGTGAGAGGTCGGAGTAAGGCCACGGATGACCGAGGGATTGTTTATGTATCATCGGATCTCGTCTAACGAGTTTAGTAGCTGCAGACTCCATAAATTGATCACTAATAATGAGTGGACATCCGCCGCCACGGCGGCAAGCAAGTGTCGGCTCCATTCTTCTGACACGAGAGGAAAATGAATGCATTTTCAACTACCTTGGCAGGAAATGCATCGTAAGTTACTTTCCTCATTTAACGGCTGTGTTAGCTTGTTAAAAGCTGTCACTAGCTAGCTAAGCTAGCTAGCAAGCTAGCTAACCGACTGACCGAAATTGGAGTTAATAACGTTGGAGCTGTTCATATGAGTTATTTTGCACTGGCATTACATAATAACGTGGCTGAACCTTGGTTGTTTTCGGGAAGTGTGTTCACCCAGAAGAATGTGCCGACGAGCTTGGAGCAGCAGAGGCTCAAGGCTTTTGGCCAGCTACAAAATCTGACAAAAGCGGTGGGGAGTCGCCTTCTGTTCCTGTGTGACTTCGAGATCACGACTCATTAAGATCCGATTGTTTAAACTGGGCATAGCTAAGACGTTTAGCATCCACCAGATTATTTTCGTGCTCGTCTTGGACTCACTGTGTCAACAAGCCGCAAATATTCCAATTAATGTGGCATGTTAAGTCTGCTCCCTAGTGTTTTAGCAATGTAAGAAAAGCCTTTCTCCTTTCTGTGTCATATCAAATCTTAGCATAATTCAAGATTTCTCACCACTGATTTCCTCATCAGATTCATTTTTGGCCAAGTCATCCTAATTTGCATCCACCTTCTGTTGGTTTTTAATGTTGATTCACAGATACTTTTAGATTAAAGCAGACCCGTGCTAGATTTTATACCTAGATGTTGAATCACAGACCCAGACGTGTTAAATACACGTGCTTATAACATTGTGCAAATTCAATTCATTTTGTCAGTCATTTCAGAAAACTTGTATATCATTAGACATATTGTGAACTATTCCAAGCCTTTATTTCTTGTCGTTTTGATGATTATGGCTTACAGATAATGAAAAACCAAAACTCAATGCCTCAGAAAATGAGAATACTATGAAGAGGTTCAATATTGAAAACTCTGTGTCACACCCTAATTAGCTAATTAACCCCTGGACATGAGCTACACATGTCACATTCCTCAAGTCAAGCCCCTCCTGAACCAGCGACAACGTCAGAAGCGTCTTACCTGGACTGAGGACATAAAACAACTGGACTTTTGCTCAGCGGTCACACTTGTCAGATGAAACATCTGCACATCGTTTGGACATCAAGGTCCCAGAGTCTGGAGGAAGAGTAGAGAGGCCCAGGATCCACGTTGCTTCAAGTCCAGAGTGAAGTTTCCACAGTCAGTGAGGATTTGGGGTACTGTCATCTACTGGTGTTGGTCCACTGTGTTTTCTGAAGTCCACAGTCAACACAGCATCTTCCAGGATATTTTAAGAGACTTCACACTTCCTTCTGCTGACTAGCTTTATGGAGGTGATTTCAATTTCCAGCAGGACTCGACACCAACCCACACTGCCAAAGGTACCAAAAGATGGAATATTCAAATTTGCTGAGACACTGAGAAGTTACAAGAAATAAAAGCTTGAAATATTTCCCTCTATGTATAATGAATATATCATATCATGTATGAGTTTCACTTACTGAAATGAAAAACAAACGAAGAAAGAGATTTTTAATGATATTCTATTATTTTTGAGAGTCACCTCTACTCTGGGACATCAGATCAGTGTCTGTTTGCTTATCAGCCTTAAATTTGTGCTGTGGCTTATCATAGATTTAGTTAACGTTTGACCGTTACACCTCCATAAAGGAATCAAATTAAATTCAAACATGACATTTGGTTCAAAACAAAGTAGTTTAAAGTAGAGCTAGACTGTTATAAGTTTTTTGTCATTTTAATTTTACGACCCTTAGAAGAATGTGCTCCCAAAAAATAAGTTGTCGAAGAGCATTCTTACTTAAAAATTTAAAGGACAGCTACAGTAAGCTGGTTGTTTTTCTATTTTATAACTGATTATGTACAAACATGGCCAATTGACAATATTTTAAACTGTTTAGTGAATTAAAATGAGTAAATCTCTATAGACCTAATGTGATTGTGATACAATTAGAGCCTTGACAGTTTCCTCTGCAGTGTTATCTTTAGGCAGTTTGCTAAATGTTCATTGTCACTACATGAAAAGGCAGTTTTTTTACTTTAAAGTTGTGTCCTTTTGCTCCAAGCCAAATATGAAGCAATGTCAGAATTTTAGGGTTTTACCGTCAAACAATGCAGAAAGAAGAATGACGAAGGTCAGAGGTCTCTGCATCTTGCAACATATCAGCTGGAAGGAAAGGTGCACCCTCACCTGTTACCTGTTTCCTAGACGGATAAGATCTGGTTTTAAAGTTACAGTATCGGATTGACAAGACAACTGTATCGCATCTTATATAGATTTTTATTGAGTTTGGGTGGTTTTGTGTTAACATCTGTTGCTGTTTTTTGTATTGATAAGTCTTCTCGTTCTCTGGTTACTTCCACATAGTTGTCATTGTTTCCTGGAACTGAACTGTGAAGGTGTTTGAGGGACTGTTTCTGTCTTCCTGATTAACTTGCAGCCATCCAACCATGCTCCTGTTGCTTGAGGCGTCCGTGCGCACGTGTTTGCTTTTTGTAAAAAAAAAAAAAAAAAAAAAGGCCATTTCCTGTCTCATGACACACTCCATGCTTGCATTAGGTCACCTGTTGGTACGTCCCGCCCTCACCTCGTCCTGCTTTCCGTGAACACACAGGTTTTCAAGGTGTGTCCTGCAACTATGTTTAGAATTTTCTGACTGCGCTTCTCTGGCATCTGAGTTGTGCTGTTACGGCATGTGACGAAGAGTCAGCAACGCTTGTCCCGCTCTTCCTTTGCGTTTGTGTTTGTGAGAGCTGGATGAAAGAGGGTGGGAGTGGGAGGCTGGAAGTGACTGACTCTAACAAATCTAATTGAATTCCCAGCAGTGAGCGACATGTTGGCCTGGCCGCATGCTTAACTTGCTTATGAGGCAGAAAATGCAAGAACCCTAAAGTCATCTTTAAAGTGTTTGCAACGTTCTTGTTTTGAAATGGGCAGTTTTACTGAAAGTGTAACGAAAAACAGGTCGCTGCTAGTTCGTGGAAAGCAGCTTGTGTGCTTCTTGAGGCTGATTTTGGCAGCTGTTGTTTCCAATGTTCCTCTGGGATGAATTCTCTAATAAAATCATCCAGGACAGCAGTTTCCCTTAAATCTAATGGTTAAACCATTGTTGCTTAACATATTATAACTTTTGTGTACAATACTAAATATGCCAAGTATTTCCTTCTGCATTTTTTTTTTTTTTTAAATGATCTCAAACCAGACGTCCTAACACAATACACTTACTGATTGGTTTTACTCCTTAGTATTCCTTGTGCCGTCTCCACCGTCAGAACCCCTGTCTCACGGCTGAAGGTGGAATGGGTCCAGTTCACCCTGTGTTTGTGTGTGTGTGTGCGCCCTGACTGCCTGATCAGCAGTCCTGTCCTACAGGAAGTCCTGTGGTCAGCCTCCTCTGTTTTTTTTATTTATTTATTTTTTCAATTCTTTGCTGGAGAAAAGGAAAACTATTCCTCTTATTACTCTCCATTTTTTCTTCTTTCCAATTTATTCCATCTGTGTTTTTCTATAGTTTTTGCTTTTTTTTTCCTCTTAACAATTCTAATTTATTGGTTGTTTCTTACATTTTCGCTACATTTCCCACACGTTCTGTACAGACTCTCTTTACACTGTTTTTTTTTATTTTTTTTTTTGTGCTAATCGTTAAAAACAACCTTTTACCTTCTTGAGTTTCTCAGTAGTTGAGCTGTGCAAATATTGGTTCAGAACATCCCTAATGTGAATAGATTTCCAATTTCTGGCCATGTAGATTTTTTTTCCCCACATAATGTCAGTCTTATCCTTCAATAGTAAAAACATATACAGTATATTATTGATTTCTGGTTATCGTAGCATAGTTTTGTTGAGTTTATTTAACTTGAGCATTTAGTTTCAAGCTATTTTCCCCGTTTATAACAAAAATGCTACCTGTTTGCTTTTATCTATTTTGTGCATGACTTTGTGTCACCTTAGACAAATTGTGCTCTAAACTTATTTGTAGAGTGGAAAATGTTTGTTCAGTGTCACATCTTCACAGTTGTAGAAAGAGAGGGGGGGAAAAGAGGTAATTTGTTCATAGTTTTGGTTGAGCTTTGATGATGTCACAGCCTTTGTCTCGATCCAAAGGGCCCTAGAGTCATGCTGCAACAAAAATGCATCACAAAACAGAATTTTCATCATTTTCACAAACTTACGTTTCTGATCCAAACCCAGGTGAGAGCATTACTGTGCTCACCTGGGTTTGGTAAAAATACTATCAATGCAGAGCTAAATTGCCACTTTGAGTTCACATTTAGTTCATTTTTTTTGTACAGTTTTTAGATTAACCTTGTGGCACATGCTGTGTATATTTAACACTGTGTTTGCCTTCTCTTGAAGTGCATGTTGGTCAGCCCAGCACTGTAAATAATTTGTCGTTAGTGTTTATACCTGGTTAAATAAATGTTGGATTGATGGATGGATGGCTCATGTAGCTAATTTTACTAAGAGTGAGTGAGTACTCTGTTAATTTTTATTATCTTTTTTCCCCTTAGGCTCTGATCCTCATGTATTTTAATCTTAACGGATTCGTTATGAACTTCAGTTTCCTGTGAATGAGGTGCAAGACACCGGTTGAGCTTTGCAGAACAAATGGGTCATATAACGCAGCATCGCTCTACTTTGCCTCTTTTTATATTCCACGTGTGTGAACTATGCACAGTCATTCCTGGAACTTGAGTTAAAAATGCACCAAACTCAGCATCAGACATTTCCCCTTCTCTGCTTTTTGCTTTCATGTGCATCAGAGTGGGTGTGCAACTGGACCCCCTTGTGTGAGGAAACCCTGCAGCATAATGTAAAACCTGCAGGAGGTTAATCTGGCCTTATGATCTTGTCTTGCAGGTGCTACAAGTGTGTAATAACAGTGTAGGCTCATCAACCAGACTTTTTGTTTTATCTCTTTTATCCTGCAGCTTCATCAAGAACACAGGTTCTGTAATAAGATTCAAAGTGTTGTAGTCTGCTTCTTTTTCTCTTGGACATTAGGATGTGCAATAAGCGATGTGCTAGATGTTTGTTTTGCTCATGTTTACCATATTAAGGGAAATGTTACACACGTGGGACAGGCTTTTTATTGCTCTAATCCTGTGAGATTTCAGTCTCAGCTGCATTCTCAAATGATCTTTGTTTGCTTTAGGATACTGAGGGCAACTCCTGTTAAACAAGCTAAAATAAATTAGCAATTTAACAGTGCTTTGATTCAGTGAGGATGTTGCTTGAATTGTGGAAGAAGTTAAACTATTTGAAGGGCTTGATCTATACAGTTAATCTTATTGTCTCTTAGTTTGCCTGACACGATAAAAAATTTTGCAGGGCGATTAATTCTCAAATTATCACACTAAAGCATAATATTGTTTGAAATTTGACGATAATTAGTAATTATTGTCAAATTTAAGAAGAAATGTTGGTTCATTTGTTTTGCATGTAGTACCTTTTTGACCACAGGATGGCAGTATAAGACTGTTTGAACCAATGGATGGATCATGAGGGAGTGGGGAGCATGTCTCTTTAAGATAAATGGGAGGGAGGCCCCTTGACGTGACATGGGCTGTCTTTTTTTTTTTTTTTCTTGGTTCTCAAAATGGCAGACGCTCGGTGGTTTGAGCTCTTTAGCATGGCATTTTTCACACAAAGCTTTTAAGTAAATAATTAGTAAACAAGTTCTCAGCTTCTTTTTGCAGATAAAAACAACTTTTTGTACGAAGGCACGGATTTCAACCATGAATTTTGGAGGTTTTTTTTCCCCCTCGATTATGCACTATTAGCCATTGGTGTTATTTCAAATGGTATATTATTTTTGGTTCTTCAATTTGATACTCCTTTTGTGTTTTTGACTTTATTATTGAGAGTCAAGCAAACACAGACTAAAGCTAATTAAATGACAAACAGATTAGCACATCTTAATCCTTAAGACTCAGGTCAGGGACAATTAATGACTGAATCGTTCTTTTTCTATGTCAACAAGCTTTTGTACCAACACGACAAACACGTTAGCCACCACAGAGCAAACTGTGCCACCGTGGCATTGAGTACTTTATTACTGGTGGTAAAAAGGAAAAGGTATCCAGTTTTTTATTACAGGTGGCCATATTTGTTATGATGGGTGTGGATTTGGGGTCTGACAAAGTTAAAATAAAACACTTTTCACCTGCACTGTTTGACAATCAGTAATGGGCGATGTGTTTGCCAAAAGAGGCATGTTTCTACTGAAGTCTACAACCCTTTATAACACTATATCTCACTAATTTGTTGTTTCAGTAATTATTTCCTAATGAATTTGTAGCTTCTTTTACTCCATTTACAGTTTCAACACGCTGCCTATAACGTGAATACGCTTTCTGCTTTTCAGTTTTTTCCTTCTGTTTTTTCAGGCTTTATCCTCAGCAGTGGCCCAGGTGTTCATAGCAGACAGAAATGGCAGCTGGAACAAAAAATGCTGTGGGGTGGTCTGCATGGTCAAAGACAACCCTCAGCGGTCGTACTTCATCAGGGTCTTGGACATCAAGGTAGGTGCAGAGCTCATGTGTCCATCTGAGTCATTCATGAGCGGTACATGACCTAAAGACCTCGACAACCCACTAGGATTAAGGGAGTTAGTTATTATCATTCATAAAGAGCTTCTAGAGTGTTGTTTTCATAACTAAGACAGTTTGGTGTTAAAAGAAAGCCATTGTTTAGGTGGAATTTACAACTCCAATTCAAAACAAGTTGGAAGTTGTGTAAAATGTGTGAGAGAGAAAATGATGCAACTGCATTAATTTTAGGGGGAAATGGTGGTTTAGAATTTTATGGCACCACAAAATTGGAAACTGGTGCAACAAAAAGCTGTAAAATGAACTGCTGTGAATAAGAAACAGCTAGAAGAACATTGTGCAACCAACTCAGATCATAGACAATATATCAGGAAGAGGATGGAGTATCGAGAGGATTGAAATTTAATGCCCTCCGCACTAAAGAGGAGAGGGACCATCCAGCCTGTTATCAGTACAGTTCAAAAGCCTGCCTCTCTTATGGTATGGGGGTGCATTAGTGCATCAATGCAGAAAAGTACATACAGGTTTTTAGAACATATACTCCCATCTGGACAACATTGTTTTCAAGGAAGGCCTTGACTATTTCAGCAAGATGATGCTAAACAACTTACTGCATCCATTACAACAGCATGACTTCATAGTAAAGTTTAGGTGTTAAACCTTCCTCCATTTCAGACCTAAACCATTTATTACATCATAAAACAAACAGCAAAGATCACCCAGGTCTGTTGAACAGCTAGAGATCTCTGTCAGACAAGAATTGGACAGCAGTCTTCTCCATCAGCAGTTGGCCTCCTCAGTTCCTGGATGTTTACAGATGTTTAATAGAAGAGAATCTGCCAGAGGGGGAAACCAGAAGCAGTTTGAACTTTTTTTAAGAATGGTTTCTGCCGTCAAACTAAAAAATGTATGTTTTTGTAAAAATGGTTCAGTTTCTTAGTTTGAATGTTTCATATATGTTCTGTTCTGTTGTGAATGAAAGTTGGGTTTTGAGATTTACAAATCCCTGCGTTCTGTTTTCATTTACATCTTAACACGATGTTCCAACGTTCTTCAAAATGGGCTCGTAAACAAAATACATTCGTTATACGTGTTTCTGTTTGATAACGGTAAAGTGTCTGATTTAATTCCTGTCGTCTCTCTCATTTCCACAGGACGGTAAGATTATGTTTGAACAGGAGGTGTACAACAACTTCTCCATAAACCTCCCCAGACCTTACTTCATCACTTTTGCTGGAGATGTGAGTTGGGCTACGCAGATTTTTGCATTTTTTTCACCACCTTTTATTGGTCTGGCTTCAAAAGAACAATATTTAATGTCTCTGAAGTTCAGTCATTTTTCATTCAGCCATGTATTTGTGTCACATTAATAATGTATTTTGTGAACGTTTGTTGCCAGTCGTCCCAAGTGGGTCTGAACTTTGCCAGTGAGGAGGAGAGCAAGCGTTTCCAGAGCAGCCTTTCTGAGCTGATGGGGAGAAAACAAAGGAAAACCGGTAACAAATGTTTGCTTATTTACTTGCAAATCCATCCGCAGATCTAATTTTTTTTACATAAAGCAAGAGAGAAAAATGTCAAGAACATATTTGGCTTGAAAACATCTGAGGATCAAAATATTTCATATACTGTACATGTATTGTTTTTAACATTTCTTTAAATTCTAAGACCTGTGCAGCATAATATATGATTTTTTTTCCTTGTGGTAATTTCTCAAGCTGTTAGTAAACAAAAATTTCCAGCTTGTTAAGTTTGGAAATTTTCTTTGTACTGATGAAGAACAATTCAAATTCAATGCTGTATAATGTAACCATTCTACTTTTATAACACACTAATAATAGTGTCTTTAATTTTATTTTTTCTAGTTATTTGCTAGTCTTTTACATCAATTTTCTCCAGCATCTCTAATATCAAGTTCTCATACTATTTTTTAACATCCCAGATTTTTATATATATTTAGACAAAGCTATCAAACTGAGTGTTATATTAAAAAGCACAATTTATGCTAAGCTGAGCACATTCTTATGTTTTTATTAGAGACTTTTCATGGTTTGTCTCTTTTTCTCGATCACGTTATCTTTAAATTCTTCCCTCGGTGCCAATCTTATCTTCCGTTCAACTTCCAGCCACTGAATGTTTTTCTAATAAATGAATAAAAATAGGCTTGCTGTGTTGTAATGTCTGTCTGGAGACGATACAAGCTGTGACGCCTCGCTAACTCACTAACGGGGCACTTAGCTCACCACTTTTTCTCCCTATATAACAACATGCACATCACCGACTCCTGCACTGACAACACAACACAAACCTCTCCTATCTTTGACGCTTTTTGTTTTTTTAATAACATTCCAGCCTGCCCAGCTCAGGATTGTAACAATATGATTTGTGTGTGTTCACAGAGAAGAGGCGCGAACCTCCAAATGGTACGTGCTTCTAATGTTTTTTGAGAAATGAAAAGTCCTACACCAGGGTCAGAAAACTGAAAATTAAAACTTTTTTTCCCCAGATACTTTCAGCTACATTTCAGCTTTTGTGTGTGTGTGGTGTTTTAGTTTCAGCTTTTTTTTTTTGTTTTTTTCTGCTTTAGAATTCTTTCTGCTAACTACAGCATTTTTGTGCTTCTTCTAACTTCTTGCTGCTAATTTCACCTTATGATGCTCCTTTCAGCTTATTTCTGCGAGTTTAAGCTTTTTCTGCAATTTCTGCTGCGTTTTAGCTGTTTTTATGCTAATTGCAGCTTTTTTGGCTAATCCCACATTTTTTTGCACTCATTACAACTTTTTTCAGCCTATTTCAGTTAAATTGTGCGCTTCCCACTTCCTTCTTGGAATTTTAGCTTATTTCTGCTGCTTTTCAGCTTATTGGTGTTTTTTGTTTTGTTTTTGTTTTTGTTTTGTTTTGTTGTTTGGGTTTTTTTTTTTTTTTTTTTTTTTTTTTTTTTTTTTTTTTTTTTTTTTTGTGGCTAATTTCAGCTTTATTCAGATAATTTCTACTTTTCTGTGCTAATTCAAATTTGAGCAAACATTGTTCTTTTTGCTTTCTTCTGCTATTAAGCTTGTTTTAACTTTTCAGCTTGCTTTTTTATTTTTTTGCTAATTTTATCTGTTTTTCAGATATATTTAAGTTTTTCATGGTAATTTCTGCTACTTTCAGACTAATTTAATTATTTCTGCTAATTTTAGCTTTTTGTGCTCCTTTCTGCTTTTTTCCCTGCTCTTTCAGCTACTATTTAGCTGTTTTGATGCTAGTTTTAGCTTTTTATTTCTAGTCGGGGTCAATATTTATTAGCCTTTTAGTTGTCTATAAGCAGAGTGTTTTTTCTACCTGTGTTGTCTTGTATAAAATATTTTTGAGTCCTTCCTGCGAGGTTCATTAAGCTTTATTAGAAATCTGGTTCTCCTCTGTCTTCCTCTCTGTTTCCATCTGTCCAGTTCTTCATTTCCCATCATCTCAGGTCCATTTCCTTCCATTTTGTACTCTCTTCATCTTCTGCTACTTTTCCTGTCCTCCCGTCTTCATCCGTGTCCTCGTCCGCTCTTATTGTTTAATCTGTCTCAGTTTTTCTCCTGCCTTCCTCACTCGTTCTGTGGCCCCACTGAGTCATCGTGTTTTAGAAAACCTTAGAGATTAATTTGGGATTATGCGTCGGTTGGGTTTTATTGGTTACGTAAAGGCCAGCGCAGAGTCTGGAATGATTTTCTGGGATTAGTTACGTTTGTGTGTTTTGCGAGCCGAGCGTAGATGCTCGTCAAGAAGAAGACGATGGTTTAACTTCTACGTCTGTCGAGTTAAATATCTGCCTTTTTTTTTTTTCTTTTTTTTCTTTTTTTTTTTTTTTTGCGATGGGAGCTCTTACCTTCTCAGCTCCACATGTTTAAAAATCATTTTCTATCCTGGAAACGTTAGAGGGCTCTCTTGGCCGCACGAGTAGATTTTCACTTCCATCAACGTTGAGGACCTTTCTGGACGTGTTCTCCATTTAAAACCTTCAACCACTTCAGACATGTGTCCTCTCTGAAAAAGAAGAATGATGTTCTGCACAACCTTTCTTTCCGCCCCGTCGGAGGAACTCATTTCAGACGAAGGTGGAGGTTTGGGTCCGGGCTGTCTGTCTTCTTTTCACTGCGTGGTTCTTCCTCAGGAGGAACTGTACCCGCCTCTTTCGGATGCCGCCTCTCGCCTCGCCATCGGCACAAAAGAGCACACTTGCAACTTAAGCAGTAAAATGCTTGTTGACATCAGTATAAGCTCCTCCTACCTGACCGGAGGTGGCGTTTGCCCTCGTTCAGCTACTTTATCCAAAACTCCCAAATGTCTCAGTAGAGAGAGTCTAAGAGGTACGTGCTTCAGGTTAGAGCTGTGTGATGTGATGTATGATGAGGAGAAACATCTTGACCACATGCTGTGATGAATACATTTGAAGTTCTAGCAGTCTCTTGTTCGATGAATGAAGTTCTTAAAGAACATCTTGCTTCATCTGCAAACATGAGTGCATTCAAATATGTCACTGCTTGTAGGACACCAGATGTAAAAGTTGAGCAACACTTCTTCTTGTGAATGCATTTGTCCTCTGCGCTTGGTTCTGTTGCCTGATTTGTGCCATCTCTATCGTTTTTTTGTAGGACCCTCGTTGCACATTGCCACCGTCGACATCAAAAACCCAGAGATCAGCGGCGTCCAGCGGTCTCACAACGCTCACATGAACAACTTCTCAGCCCCTTCCTTCCCCAGGAGGATCAAAAAGGACAAAGGGAACAACAACAAGAAGAAGAAGCTGACGAAGGCGGACATCGGCACACCCAGCAACTTCCAGTGGGTCACCTCTTGGCTTTACCACGATTTGGTTTAATTTTCTCTTGAGGAATGGACGAACAAACAGATTGAAGTTCCCACGTTTCTATTTCTATATGGTTCAAATCTGCAGTTCTGCACCATTTCCTTTAAACTCTCAATTTCTTTTTGAAATATTTATTGTCCAATTTGTCTCACGACCTCGTGGACTAATTTAAATTTCACCATGACATTAACAGTAAACAGTAGGTTCATAATTTTAATGTTTTAAGCTGAGACTATTTGGAAGTCCCTTAATGGATTTTACCTTTTAAAACTAACAACAACTGAAACTAGAAAACTAGAAAATATAAAAACATTTTACTTCCTGGAGCACACTTTTACAACAATTACAGCTAAAAGTCTTGTTTATCTGTAAGTTTTGTTCGTCAAGCTACACAAATTATTGCTGATTTCTAGAAGCACCTTTCAACACTATTTCAGTTTATTTATTTGTTCAGTCAACCAGATTAAGGCTCTATTCAAACACCGTGTGCGTGCATGTGTGTGTGCTCGTGTCCCATCCACCCAGATGCTCATATTCCCACACTTGTAATGGTCACATGATTTCCTTTAATTCAACCATTTTTACCTGCGCTTTAAACATTTACTTTAAGTATTTTCCAAAGCGGTGGGGAGATCATTCCCAAACTATGACGCTCCCTCTGCCGTACTCTACTGTAGCACATGCAGAGGGACTTCCTTTGTTGAGCACATGGTTTATTGTTTGTCTCGTACGATTTCCCTCTGCGCATTTCTTTTTTGTTCCCTGTTCTGTTACCACGTCTGTGCCACGTTGTTTTCATGTGAAATATTGGATTTACTAGTCCTCTGAGCAATTGTGCAAGTCTTTTATTTAAAAGATGGAGACATCACTGGCAGCATTCTTAGTACGATGGGATTATATTATTAATCCTGTAAACGGCTCGTTACACTTGGAGTCTCTCTGCCTTTGTTTGTGCCTCATATTGTTCTGTTGTGCTTTTCTCACAGGCACGTCAGTCACGTAGGATGGAATCCAAACACAGGCTTTGATGTAAGTAGTGTTCACACATTTGTTTGTGTGTTCGTGCATTAGTGTGCGACGGCTGGACCTTCTTAAAGCGTGTCCATTTATCAGTCGGCTCTTTGAGGCAGATTATGGCAGACTGCAAATTAAGAACAGATCGTTCTTGTTTTCTAAATCAACGCAGCGTTGCACTCGGCTTCGTTTTAACGGGTGACGTTTAATAAAGATTGTTCAGATTTTAGCACAAAGGAGTGTTGCTGCTGTTTTGTCCCGCTTGAAGTTTACATTCAAAAGGACTCGGTCAAATAAAAACCAAGTAGACGTCGTGTTTAAAGTGCCGCGGTTTGTTGACTTGATTCAGTCGCGCTGCTGTGAATTCAAACAGCAGAAAAACAGATTTTAAAAGTTTCATCTTGATCCGCAATCTCTCCTAACGTTATTAATGTCACTTCAGGAAAATATGGACACGATGCTGCTGGTGTAGAGAGTAACACAAGTTTAGTTTCTGACGCTGGAATTAAAATGTTCACCACATGGTGGGAGCAGTGCACTGGGATGTTCTCATCCCATGTGGAGGGTTAGTCAAATCAGCTGTTTCTGAGATCTAAACATGAGTCAGCGTTTTAAAAATACATTATTTTTAATGTAAAATGTTAGGGAATATGAAGGAGTTGCTAAATGTTCATGAGCAGCTGAGTCTTTTAGACAAAAGTATTTTTGTGCTAATTGGCAGTAAATGAATTTATCAGTGTTTAACTGTTACATTAATTCTGGACTGAGAGCTTTTTAAAGACTAATTATCAGCCGTTTGCTTCTACTTTGTATTAATGTAATAAAGACATCTCAGATGGAACATCTTTTTTTTTTCTGTAGCTGAATAACTTGGACCCTGAGCTGAAGAATCTGTTCGACTTGGCCGGCATTTCTGAGGCCGAGCTGAAGGACAGGGAGACTTCTAAGGCTATTTATGACTTCATTGAGAAGAATGGCGGCGTGGAGGCTGTCAAAAACGAGGTACGGAGACAAGGTAAGCAGGCGCGCTGTTCAAAACTTTATTATTTTTTTTTTTTTTACTTCTGATTTATACAGCTGAAAAGCGTTTGCTTTCACTAAACTGAACAGTTTGAATTAAAAAGGTGCAGATTCAGGAAGTCTTTACTAAAGATGATGTGTGAACATGATCTGTCAGGGGTTGGTTGTCAGTTAGAGACAGTCTAACTCGTGTGGTGGTTTGATCCCCAGGTCCGCCCAGGTGGAGCGGTAGGTTTCTGTGCATGATTTGCTGTGAAAGCCTTCGCTGCTGCGTTCATGTTTGCCGTTTCTCCACTCTGTTGTTCTTGAACTGTACCCCCCCCACACACACACACACACACACACACACTCTCCCCCTGTCATCACTTGACTGATATATCCAAGAAATTAAATGTTTGGTTTTTGAAACGATTGCATTACTTCTCCCCCTCCTTATTAAAATTAATTGCAGTGAGGCTGATCCTGTTTGGCTTCTAACGACATGCGTGCATGGCTGGTAGGACGCGCGGAGCGGAGCGGCGTTCTGAGCTCTCCCTCCATCAGTCTCTGTCTGAAACTCCTTCAGAAACCAGTCTGAAACTGAATGGTTGCAGTGAAACCAGTTCCCTCCAGCCTGCCGTGTTACTCATCAGTTTAGTCGTGACGCGTTTCCAACGGTTTCTCTTCTGTTT
>JARVGV010000694.1:10028416-10039842 GCA_031762435.1 Hypsolebias longignatus
AATATAACGTTGCTACTTTGTGTATTTTCACTTACTGCTGTGGTGGGGGGGCGTAACTTTTGCAGTAAACGAGGGACTACTGTATCTGTTAAAGCTGTAAAAATAGGAACATTATGCTAAAGACGTGTTTTACTGTTTACTAATTTCACATTTCAGATTTGCCTCCCAGAACGTCGCACTTTATGCTTAGATGTCATAGTGAGTGTTTATTCTCTCCTTTTACTTGATATGCATGGTGAATTGTTGTTACAAAGTGCGCACAGACCATGCTAACAGGAGTGGGTGTGTTGTCGATGTGTCACCGGCAAGCTGACTCACTGATTAAAAAAATATATATATTAAAAACAGGCTGTGTGTGTTTTCTAAACTTCTACTGTATTTGACAGCTTGACCACTTTATCTTATGGAATCCCGTTGCTGCCAAATGAAAATAAATAAAACGTCCAATGGTATGTCATAATAATGACTTCCAAAGTTTACAAATTTGAAAATTTATGACTTTGAACGTCAAAATTTGGACTTGGTCATAATTTTGAATTTAAAAGTCAAAATGACTTTCAAAGTTGAAATTTCGACCTTGAAATTTTGACTGTGAAAGTCAAAATTTGGACTTGGTCATAATTTTGTATTTAAAAGTCAAAATGACTTTCAAAGTCGAAATTTTGACCTTGACATTTTGACTTTGAAAGTCAAAATTTCAAGGTCAAAAACTCAAAGTGTTTCGACTTTCAGTGTCATGATTTTGACTTTCAAAGTCGTAGTTTCAACTTTCAAAGTCAAAATTTCCACTTAAAATGACAGTCTTCGAATGTTGAAATTTTGACTTTGAACGTTGAATTTTTGACCTTGAAAGTTGAAACTACGACTTTGAAAGTCAAAAGTTCGTTTTTTCAACGTCAAAATTTTGTCTTCAACATTTTGACTTTGAACGTTGAAATCATGACATACCATTGGACATTTGAATTATTTTCATTGGCAGAAACAGGCTTCCATATTTTCTCCAATGGAAATCACACAGCACCAGACAAAGAGGAAAAAACAGTCCCAATGCTTTGACAAGTTATAACTGCAGATTGCTATATTTATAAATCAGCACACAGATCATATTTACAACCTTAAAAGAAAACTATCAGTAAACAAAACAGGTAATGCTTTTCAAAATTAGAACATTACTTACAGTTTCTGAGTTAATGAGCACTGTTTTTAAAAAGAGTATTTTAAATGTCAAGCTTTTACGTTAGTGCAACCTTCCAGTAGGTGTTTCTTTTCTTTTCTTGGAGTTAAAAAAATAATTAAAAAATCAGATTTTCTTCCTTGTTCATGCTTCGCTCCATCGTCGTTCTCTTTGTTTTGCTCATCGGAGATGATGTGGAACCTCCACCTGGAAAAGAATGTTAGATGTTAATGATAGTTGGGCAGATAGAAGCTGAATCATAGCACACAGGTCAAAAATTGGGTGCTTCACAGCAGCAGCCAGACTGTTTCCAGCCGTGTTAACGCTGTGAAGTGTCAGGTCAGTTGTTATCAAAGCCCCGGAGGATGGATTCTATAAATACCTGCAGCGCTGAGGGGATGGAATCTAACAGCTACACCGAGAGACCCCCATTATCTGAGGGCAGAGATGATTTTCCACAACAACGTGACGAGCTGTGCTTTAGCTCCTCTTAACGATAAAAGCACTTCCTCTACCGAGGTGCTACCTATTAGTTTTAATATTTGTTTATTGTGTGAATGTTTATGAAGCATTCACACTATTGTGATCCATTTTTCTTCCATATATTTTTCAACATCTTTCTCGTTCCACAATGTTTGTGCTATTTCAACAATTCAAAAATTTCAGCTCTTTCCTACTATGACTTTTGGTATTGGTGCAATTTTAGCTTTTTGAGATATTTAGCCTTTTCTGACACTTTTTTCTCATAGAAAATGACTTGAGCTCATTTTACATCCTTCAGATCGTTAGATGTGTTGACAACCTTTTACTGCTCCTTTCACATTTTGTTCTGGTTCAGCTTGCTTCTTTGTGCAAATTTAAACTTTTTTCAGCTACTTTCAGCTGTTTTTTCAGCTGTTTTGTGCTCCTTTCAGATTATGTTTTGCTAACTACAATATTTTTGTGCTTCGTCTAATGTCTTTCTGCTAATTTCAGCCTGGTATGCTCCTTTCAGCTTATTTTTGCAAGTTTCAGCATTTTCTGCAATTTCAGCTGCTATTTAGCTGCTTTATGCTCATTTGAGCTTTTTCAGCCAATTCCACATTTTTTACATTCATTAAACTTTTTTCAGCCTAATTCAGCAAAAATGTGCACTTTTCACTTTCTTCTGATAAGTTCAGCTTTTTTCTGCATTTCTAGCTATTTTTCAGCCTTTTTCAGAAAATTTCTACGTTTTTAAGCTAATCTTCTTATTTCAGTCTAATTCAGCAAAATATGCTCTTTTCACCTCCTTCTGATAATTTCAGCTTCTTTCTGCATTTTTGAAATTTTTCTGCTTTTACTTTTTTTTTTTTGTTTGTTTGTTTGTTTTTTGTTTTGCTAATTTCAGCTTTTACAGATAAGTTCTACTTTTTTAAGCTAATCTTATTTTAGCCTAATTGGGCTAAATTGTGCGGTCTCTACTTACCTTTGCTAATTTAAACTTGCTCCACGTTTTCAGCTAACTTTTTAGCATTTATAGCTAATTTCAGCCGTTTTCAGATAAATTTAAGTTTTTTATGGTAGTTTCTGCTACTTTCAGCCTAATTAACTTCTTTCTGCTAATTTCAGCTTAGTGTGCTCCTTTCAAGTTTTTTCTGCAAGTTTCTGCATTTTCTGCTATTTGGCTACTATTTAGCTGTTCTATGCTGAGCTTTTTCGGCCAATTCCACTTTTTTATTTTATTTTATTTAATTGTTGCTCATTTCATCTCTTTCCACTTACTTCTAGTAGTTTGCTTTTTTCTTCAGTTTCAGCTGCATTTCAGCATTATTTTAGCCAATTTCAGCAGTTTTTCCAGCCATTTCTACAGCAATATAAGCATTCACATTGTATTTTAGCAGGAAACGCAATTTCTCTAGTTGTCTTTGTTTTCCATTTCAGCTGATCATCCACTTCAGGGTAAAAATACAAAACGTGACAAGCCTGGCTGACTCTATCATTGTCTCTGTTCTTGTCTGGGTGTGAAAGCGTTGGGCTGGTGCTGAACACACCGAGATGACTCAGACACCACCGACTCCGTGTCATCCTCGTCTAAATTTACCTCCCATCTGGGATGATTTCAGTTAGAAGATCTGCAGTTTTTCAGCATCTCACCCGTCTCAGGTTGCGGACGCTGCTGCTGCGGATTGACTCCATCAGCTGATCGTGGGCAGACCTCATGGGGGTGGATGGCCTGCTGCTCTCCTCCCCTCTTCTGTCCGCCGCCATGGGCCTCAAGGCATTCTTTAACTCCTTCAGGATGCTGCTCGTCTCGTCTTTACTTGTCCCTTTCGCCTTCTTGGCTTTCTTCCCTTTTGTTTTGGTCACCTTTTTGCTGCCCTCATGGGCCTTGATGACCTCTGCAATCATCCTCGTGGGCTTCTTCTTCTCTTGCTGTGGGAAGGACGGTGCCGGGAGAGGAGGAGGAGGTGGTGGTGGAGGTGGAGGAGGTGGTGCTGGGGGAGTTTGTTTTCTAGCTGGATCATTTCGTGGCATTTTGGGTGAGGACCAAGGGGAAGTGGATGGTGATGAACTACGTGTTCCTTTCTACAGAAAATAAAAAGGAAATGATTACAAACAAATACTTTTAAAAAAATACAGCAAAAAGTAAAAAAATACCATAAGCCAAAGTGCTATAATTAATAAATATTTAAGGTAAAATAGTCTGGCTTCATCACGTCTTAAAAACTTTGTTTTACTACCCCAAAAGAGTATTTTCAGACTGCAGGTTTACTCGTGGTTCCTATAGATTCTAAAAGTAGAATGGGAGTCAGAGCTCTCATTTATCAAGATCTTCTCTTGAAGAACCAGCTCCCAAATTTTGTACATGAAGTTGATACTATGTCTACCTTCAAATTTGATCTATGAACAGTTAACCAGATATGGCTGACCTAAACTAGAGTAAGTTTAATCAAATTCAACTATAGGTAACTGAATCTGATTTATACTTCTTTACTTTTTTCTGTTTGCCATCCTAAGCCTGGAGTGGTGGCAAATATGTAAAAAAAAAAAAAATCTAACTGTGTTTAACTGAACACTCCAGCTCTGATCCCCTGTGAGATAAGCAGCCTCTAACCAGTGCAGACGTTCGAGGGTTAACGGGTCCATCTTGCGCCCCCTGCTGTAGCTGCCTCTGCTCCTGCAGCCGTTTCTGTCTCTGGCGGTCTTGGTTCCTGGTCAGGATCCCGGTCATGCTCATTCTGGGACCAGGGAGGTTGAATTGGTAACCCAGCTTGATCAAAGTGTAGTTTTCCCTCAGAATCTTCACCATCTCCATTTCCACCTGCAGGAGGTTAAAGAAACATCCTTATCGTCATGGTGACGTGAGACCTCAGTTAAGGTTGACTTGGGCTGACACCGACCTGTCCTCCACACATGTGTCTCTGGTTGTGGAACCGAAGCTCAGTCAAGGTGTTGTTCCCTGGAAGTGCTTGAACCAACGCCATCACACCCCTTCCACTCACATAGTTGGACTCTATATTCAAGCTGATGATGGACGAGTTCTCCTTCAGCATCTTAGCAATGGCCAGAGCTACGTGGTCATCGGCCCGAGTGTTTGCGAGACTGAACACTCGCACATGGGTGTTGGGTCTCAGCGCTTCAGCAAATCGAATGAGGGTTTCCTAAAGGAGAATATCTGTGTTAGTTTGTGGGTCATAAACATGCACAGATGCAACTAAAAATCATGGAGTGGTTTGTTTAGTTCCCAGTCACAGAAGGGAATTCTACCAAATGCACTGGGATCTTGGTAATCAGTGTAAACTTGTTAAAACCTTTGTGACTATTGTTGATTATACATCTCAGAATCCATGAGACTGTCTAAAACGAAAACGACCAAAACCAACTCTGAGCTTGGATCCTTCAAACTATGGAGCACGATATTATCAGCACGGTATTGGTATCGGCCGATATTAGCATTAAAGTTTAATATCGGCCATTGATTAACTCACCGATACAAAAGGTGCTGTTTTTGTATGACAACCCAGTGACAAGAAGGCCTACAGCGCCAGCACAGCGTGATGATGTCACTCATGCCTACTTGATTTTACGGCGGAGAGGAAAATTCAAAATGTCGGCCACGTGGAAGGTTTTTTTTTATCGTTGAGGATGTCGGATTCCAAAAATTTTTGGACTACGTTGATCCTCGCTACATCGTCCCCAGAGATATTTTTCCATCGTAACCTGACCCGAGTTACAAGCCTTCATTTCTGACATCATTGAGAAGCTAATAGCCGATAGTTTTTGGGTGAGTTTTAGCAAATAAGCCTAAATAAGAGGGCTATGTTCTGATAAAGGAAAGTATATAAAATATTGGTATCGATATCGGTTATCGGTCAAATAAGTTTTAACATATTGGCATATCGGACATCGGCCAGAAATCCAACATTGTGCATCCCTACTTCAAACGTTTTCATATTTGGGTCAAAACTATCAAGATGAAAGAACTCGTGGGCCATAAAAATGTGAATTTAACTCTCTACGTGAACAATATTTTGGAGAAAGGACAAAAGTTACTCCTTTTGGAGGAGAAAGAGTTTTACATTTTTGTAGAACCAAAACATTAAAAGCCTAATTTCATTAAAGAGTACAGTATTTGATTTGTTGGGTATATGTTTGTTGTTTTCTTGTGGTTGGAAAGTTCATTTTAATCTGTTCTCAGCAACAAAAGAGTAATTTGAGTAAGTGTCTTTTTAAAAGAGGGTCGATCAACCCTTTGGACCATAGATGGCCCAATAAGATGATTGAAGTTCTGAAAAATCGTCCAGCTGTCAGCCGCTACAGATTCATAGAAGGTTTGGTTAAGGTGATCAACTCGTATGTAGATGATACCACGTTATATTCATTTAAAAATGTCCAATTTCCCTCTTCATTATTTCATCAACTGCAATAATCAGCCAAGTTTTAAATCATTATCCAAAAGGCTCCTTTCTGCTTGAAACCAGTAAAGTTTTTATTTTTATTTTTGTGCTTTGTACCATGGAGTGAAAAGAAAAAGATTATAGCCAAAGGTTTGTTTTCTGTTTAATATTGCTCATTTTGAGAAGATTATTTTTCATCTGTTTTGTTGTTAAACCTAAACATTAGATTATCAACGAATTTGCAGAAAGTCTGCCTCGACTTCTTAAGCCTGGTGGACAAAATGAGACCATTCTTAAACTTCAGTTGTGGGCCGCAAAAAATCATCCCAAGGACCACAAATGGCCCTCGGGCCGCACTTTGGACACCTGTGCCTTAAAGGAATGATACGACTCACCAGCTTGCTCTTCAAAGGATTAAACAAAGATCTCTCATTCTCAGAGTGTGTTGGGGATAACACCAAAGTTCAGATCAATATTTGTAAAATAACTAAATTATATCCACGTTTGTGGTTTCTGAAGTTGATCAGAGTTGGTGGCTATCTTAAATGAAGTTGAATTCAGAAGTTAGACAGCAGTCCATTAAAATCCAGCCACTGGTTCATGAAATATTTGGTAGATATGCATGTTTTCATGACAACTTGGGATAAAATACCAGCTCATGTAAGTTATTGAACAAAATCTTCCTAAAAAGATGTTTGCAGGTTCAAATACCATATTTTTCGGACAATAAGGCACACTTGAGATCCTTAATTTTTCTCAAAAATCAATACAGTACAGTATATTAATCCAGTGCACCTTATAGTCTGAAAAATACGGTAAATGTAACTCATCTTTTTAGTTTATTTTTGTTAATGTTTTACTTCCAAGCCCAAGAGCTTTCTCAATTCTAAAGTAAAGCGTTAAACAAACACCCCAGTGACCCTCAGAGGTGCAAGGTGTGAGGGAGAGTGATTTGCATGTGAGCTCAGCATCAACTGGGTAACTTTATGTGGTCACTACATATTAAGATTATTCTTTTGATCGTTAAAACGGCTTTTATTTTCTGTATTGTGGAATTTTGAGACGTTAAGAAAGAAGAGAGTGACTGTACCTGTGAGACGTCGTCAATGTTGTTCAGATTAACCTCCGTGACTTCCGGGTCATCGCTGAGGACTTTCTGCAGAGCGTCGTCAACAACAGTTGGGTTTCCAGTTGCATTCGGGTCAACGGGTGGAGGAGGAGGATGGGGTGGAGGAGGAGGGGGCAGAGAGAGCCGAATAGGCTCCGCCCTCTGAGGCTTCAGTAATGTTGGGCTGTTGGCCTGCGCTTTGAGCAGACTCGAATCATTCGTGGGTTCAGGCTGGGATTCATTGTCATTTTCCTCCTCTTCATCATCTTCCTCTTCAGTTACAGCTTCCTCCTCTTCTTCGCTCTCCTCTTCTTCTTCTTCTTCTTCTTCATCACTGCTCTCCTTTTCATTCTCAGCTCTCTCCTTTAAACCTTCGTACTTTTTATGTTCTTTCTCGTTCTCGTCCTTTTTTTCATCCTCCTCTTCACCGTCTCCTTGTGTCTCCTCTTGCTCTTCATCCTGAGTTTTGACCAAATGACTCACTAGTTAAAAAAAACTGCACTTTATTTAAAATACTAACTTGTCCCATTAGTCCGCCAACAAAAAAACAGCACTTACCGGTTTGGGGCTTCCCCCTCCAGCGATCTCGTTCTCCAGCAGCCTCTGGGTCTCATTCTCCCAGTACTTCATCAGGGCCTCTCTGCTGAAAGTGCCTGTGGGGGTTTTGTCCGTCTGGTCTCTCTGTCTGAGACCTATTGGCACGTTGGCGTCAGGATCAATGTCCGCCAACTCTTTTTCCAACTCGGCCAACTCCTCGGGGCTGAGCGAAGCCAGAAGCTCGTCCTCGTCCACGTCCTCGTACTTACTCAGCTCTCGGCGGTACCCGAAACAACTCATGGCCGATTCTTTACTGGGACGGTCCAGTCAAAAATGAAACTGCGGCAGAAACACCAGTTGTCAATCGGCGTGTGAGCTGCTGTAAATCCCAAAAAGACAAAGCCGGTGTAAAGAGATCCCAAGACAAGTAATGGTCCACCATAAGACTGCTGGAGGTCATTGGAAAATCAAAGTCCAGATAAGCGTATCCATACCAAAAAATATATATATTCAAACTGGTTCAATGGAAGAGTATTCCAAATAAATTTAAAAACCCACTCCAGTCTGAACTGGATTTATCCCAGTCGAATGAGCTTGTACAAGGGAGACGATGTGTCCTCTGCTCTCTAATCTCGCCAGCTGCTGTTCGGGCTTTAAGAGAGGGATCAGAGGGGAACGTAACGAGTGTGGGCCCCATGATGAAGCGTCTTTTTTTGGGAGTCACTGCCCCCTGAGCTTTAACGCAGAGCTACAAAAAGCCCGTGAGCTCAGAGGCTCTGCTGCCCGTCACTGAAGCGGTCCGTCACTATGTTTATGGCCAACAGCTGGACCAAACACATTCTCAGAATAAGATCATATTTATCATTTTTTAACCACTGGATAATAAAGACAATTTGATTAATCTCAATTCCTGTGTTAATCTAGTTTTATTGCTTGGTTTGTGGTTCACATGAAACAACTCAAGTTCAAGTCAACTTTAATGTCGTTTCCACCGCACGTGGTACATGAGGTGGAAAGAAATTATGCACACAGGGTTCAAGTTACACACAAAAACAGCAAAATATGAAGTATAAAAAAACTGTAAAAATGGATCTACACTAAGATACACGCTAAACAAACGCCAAATGATACGCTCAAAGATCAAAGATATATAATATAATAATGTTTTTTTCTGGTTAGGGATTCATGAGTCTAACAGATTCATGGTAGAAGCTGTTCCTCAGTCTAGTGGTTCTACACTTAATGCTCCTGAACCTCCTTCCTGAGGGAAGCGGGGCAAAAATTGTGTGCTGGGTGAGTGGGGTCCTTCATGATGCAGGTGGCCCTCTGCCTGCATCTGGAGGTGTAGATGTCTGTGCTTACATGTGCAAAATTCTTTGACCGGACTGAAATGTTTTCAGATTAAATAATCTGAATGTGTTGTTTACGTGGGCACAAACTGTTCACGATGAGCGTTTACCTGCAGCGGGCTTTCGAAATACTGACATGCGCAGTGGTAAACTCTCCTTTAAAAAGAAAAAAAATATATATATACTGTATATATATATATTTATATACTGTACTCAGAAGAAGAAGTTCTACTTCCAGTATGAATGTAAACAAACCTGGGTTTCTGTTCTCCAGCACCCACCTGTTTCTCTTCCTTGTGTTCAGTTCCTGCCACACCTGTCTCCACTTCCAACTACCCCAGGTGTTTGTCATCATGTCTCATCAGTGAGCATCTTTATTTGTCTGTGGATTGTCCTGTGAAGGATTTCATGTTCTTTCTCCCGCCATGTTTTCTCATCTGCTCCTTAAAAGTAAGTTTTGCTGCCCCGTCAGCGTTTGTTTCATTGTTGTAAATAAATTCAGTTCATTTACTTTCACCTTGGAGTTTCCTGTTGCCTTCCTGCACGTGGGTTCAACCAGAATACCAGATCATGAGAGGTTCAAGGGGGGAAACTTTTTTTTTTTTTTTTCAAAGTGAGATTTGAAGCTTTGAGTTATATATATATTTTTATTTTTTTATTTTATTTGTTCTATGATGGGGTTCAGATCAGGGATTTTTTATTTTAGCTTGTGACTCACAGAATAGCAGTAGACCTTGAACCATGACCATCGCTGGTTGAGGAATGTAAGCTCAGAAGCCTGCAGCTTGACAAAACAGCCTCAACAAATATTTTTTTTGTCATTTAGGATTGACAACTGTTTTTGTTGTACCAGTTAAGGGTTTAAAAAAGTTATATTGACAGTCATTTTTATGTTTTATTTGTAATCATAGTCTAAATTTCCAAAATTCAAGTTAACTAAAGAACTCCCTACACAATTTGACTTGAAAAGTCCAAGATTATTGATGGGCCCTGATCTCAAAATCTAATATGGCTGACTCACATATGAAAAAACTGTACTAAATATTTTATTTTCATTTCTGTCAGTATGTATCTCAGTAAATCAGCAACTTGTTGCTACAGTGTTGGTCATTACTGTATTAAATTGAAGTGCTAAGAGTAAGAGTATGGATTTTTTTTTTTTTTAATCCTTGTTTTTCTGATCTATATCATATATATCATTTGCAAATCCAACATTAGATGTCAACTTTGGTTACAAAGGTCATTGATCCGGCTGCTTTAAACATTCTTTGGACTCCCAGAGGCTTAGATGAAATTTATCTGCGAGATACCCGAGAACCCATGAGCATTCTGACTAAGCCTGCTTTCTGACCAGTGAATTAAAGATATCCAGGTCAAAATTTTTGACTCAATGTGCCAGTCATGTCTTGAATGCAGAAACATTTCTTTAAAAAAATTTTTTTTTTTTTTTTTTTTACAAAGCGGACAGTCGCTAACACTTAAATGTTTTCAGTGTATATTTCTGTCAGTGTTCCTATGAGCAACCATCGCCTGCTACAGAACATTACAGTCTGATGTTAACTAAGTAGAGCCCAACACATTCTGCATGCATATTGGTTCATACACATTTATTCTTTTTATAGAGCCAGAAATTGACTTTTTGAATAAATTATTTACAAAGTAGTAAAAGGGCATTGCAATGATATGATTTTAAACCTTGAATTCATTAAGCAGCTTACACATTTAGTTAAGTAAAGCAAAGAAAAAGTTAAGTATATCTAAATATATCTATATATACTGTATATATTTTAAAATAACAGTTTACATGAACTATACATGACAATACTTTGAAAAAAATCAACTTTCTTTTTGGTTATACAAAATATACACACTTAAATCCTGTTAAAAAGTGACATCTAGTCCACCAACAACACATCCACAGAGCACTCGATTAATGCTATTAACTCTTCATCTGATTTAATGATGACATAATCACTCAACAATCTGTGCATCAGTTTGATTGGTGGGACAGGAAAACAATTGTCCAGTGTTTGTGATGTGACTACAGTCATTAACATGCGTGCATTTGTGATGCTTGAACAAAAAAATTACATATGCAGACAGGAAGAGAACTGAGTAGGAGCGCAGATGTGTGACCGTTTTGTTTAAATTTGACAAAGTTCTAGTTCATAGATCTAAAGTGATCACGGACACATGTTGACCAGTGCTTCCAGTAACAGACTCAGTGCCTTCAGAAAGTAACAAAAAAAGGTTGAATCATGTCATCTGGACTTCACATGCTCTGAAATTTTCCACGTTTTGTCACGGAACAACCACAAAATTTAATTCATGTGATAGTTCAACACAAAATATCCTTAAAACAATTCAATTACCGTATTTTCTGGCATATACGTCGCTGG
>JARVGV010000694.1:10055716-10067637 GCA_031762435.1 Hypsolebias longignatus
ACAGGTCTCTCTTGAAAATGAGTTCTCGTGGCTCAATGAGACTAACCTGGATAAATAAAGGATAAATAAAATAAAATTTGAACAACTTTAATGTGGGAAAACTAGTACTGACATAAATGGAAAAGTTATGAAATTCCTGCTGAAAGTGGCCCAGTTACAAGTCGTATATGTTTCTGCCGCCACCTATACTTTCCGCTACCTGTTGCTAGCTTTAGCTCTCTCTCTCCTTCAGGCTGTAGGGTCAGCCACATGGATTCTCCTTCTCCATTTTGCTCTGTTCCATGCATCATCTGTTATGAGATGGAGTGTCTTCATAACCTGCTGGATCATATCCATCCACCTCTTCTTCTGCTGTCCCCTGCTTCGTTGACTGAAAACGTCTGTTTAATAGCCTTTTTTTGTTTGTTTTACCTTGTTGCCATCTTCCATATGCACATGCGCATACCATCTCATTCTTAATTCCCATATCTTATCCACAATGCATGTCACGCCAAGCGTTTTTCTGATGTTGCCATTTCGCCATCTATCCTTTAGGGATACTCCAAAAATCCCACATAGCATGCACATTTCTGTTCTTTCCAGGAGTTCCTCTTCCTTTCTCTTTAATGTCCATACCTCAGATCCATAAAGCAAAACTGGGCACGCCATCATTTTACACACGTTCTTTTTAATATGAATCGGCATCCTTTTGCCACAAAGCACTCCTGTCAACTCCTTCCATTTTTGCCACACTGCACCAATTCTGCATTTAACATCTTCTTCGCAGTTTCCTTTGGTATTTATCAGCGACCCCAGATACTGAACGTTTCAACCTATTTTCAGACTTTAAGTGCCTGCTGCCACCATCTTAAACTATCTTGGAGATTAACTTCATAATCTCCAGCCAAAGCTAGGTTATCTGCATACAACATATTCCATGGCACTTCTCTCCTAATAAGCTCAGTAGCTGCATCCATCATAACAATAAACAACAGTGGGCTGAGACATGAACCTTGATGAACGCCAACTTTAATCTCAAATGCCGATGTGTTGCCTTTGCCAGTTCTGATTTTTGTTTTAACACCTTCGTGCATGGCTACCTGCTGCTAGGTTTAGATGCTACTAGCTAAATTTGCTTTCAATTTAGCATAACGTTTTATGTAAATAACAGCATAATGCAAACTTGACTAGGGTGTAAAGGTTTATAAAAGCACATTCACATAAAATACTATAACATTCATAAGATTGGAGTTGTTTTGAGACTGCAGTTATCCAATTTGCTCCACTCAGACTAGCTGTTGGCTATTTTTCTCCAAATTGAGGTTGTTCAAAGAGCTATTTACAACAGGTAGAATACTAATTGTTCATATCTTTCCACTGGATCTCACGTCAAAAGATCAGAAATGTATCTTTAATCGTTACTGAGATGTAAAAATGAGTCGTGTTTTTCAGCAAGTATATTCCAAATGCAACATTTTCTGACAAAATCACAAAGATAGAAGTCCTGGTTAGACATACATATTTTTGAATAGTGCACTATTTATATTTTACAACCATTAGTAGTGATCTACCATTCATAACTAGGCAACAATGTTTCTCAAAGACATCCTACTCTACAATAAATATAATTTGTGCTAAATTTCTCTTCACACAAATGTATGTATTTTGGTATTGTGGGTCAGTCTAATATAACCTCCCAGATTATGCCCTCATTTTAGTGAGCACTTCCAAGAAGACAAGTCTTGTAAATTTAACCGCAGCTCATTAAATATTTAGTCATCCTTTTAGGCCCTATTAATGCCATAAAGCTAGCATCTCTATTGAATTTGACTTACAAATGAGTATTCTCAGAGTATTTGTTTTTTTATGTTTGTTTTAATTTATCTTCATCTGCTTCTTCCTTTATTTTAATCAATTTGTTTGTAGGTCAAGACTGGAGGCCGTTTACCAGCGTGCAACACTGTAAACGACCAAATGGCAACTCCTGACATGATCCCGACTGTGTCTATCTCTATCCCACTTCAAACACTCACCCACGCCACTGACAGTCAGCCAGCGGGGGAGGCAATCTCAGAACATGAAAGTGGATGAAGCATGATGAGGCATAGATAAACGAGTGTGGTCTGTCGCTTTCTGTGCTTTCACTCCCATGAGTGCATGCAGCAGAACTGCTGGAAGAGAGAAACCTGTTGTAAAGGCAGGCGCGTCGCAAAATTCTGCAGGATCTTGGGCCGAGGCAGGAGTTCTTCTCTCAGTCCAGAATAGCTGGTGAAGAATCAAAATCACATCTTTTGGATGTTTTTACTTACTCATTTCTAAATGGTACTAAAGTTATCAACTCACTGATTACTGTACAGTCAGTTAAAACACTGATTTATAACCTGCTCCTGTGATGACTTCTACTGAAATGTACAAGGGTTCATGCAAGAAGTTCATATCTGCAGAAAAACAACTGAAGTGATGAATACAGCTTTTCTTGTACTGGTTGTTGACATTGTTGTGATCTGTGATCTGTCACAAATTATCAACTTAATAGTCACAAACAACACTGTGAGAAGTTCAACAAGTGTCCCACTTTATGAATCAAAGATCTGACCAGATGGCAGCCTGCCATGGCCTGAGGCGCTTTGAATCCACTCATTGTGTTGTGAAGATGTTGCCCAGTGATCTATAGCTGCTCCTCGGCCCACTGTGAGCGTGTTGGGGTTTTTTAGTGCTTCATTCACAGAGTCAATCACGTTCAGTCATGAGAACATGACTCCTCAAGTGTGAGCGCTCTTGTGCTGGATGTGTCAGAGAGGGAGCAAGAGACAGGACAGACACGAGGAGGAGAAGCGAGGGAGATATAGACAGATGAACGGATGAGCTCAGTGGGGAGCATAAGGAGGGCTTGTTCTCGTCACAAAAGAGTAGGCCGTAGGCTGGAGGAAATGCCAGTTACAAAAAATGACCAATGTCGACTGATCCCTATGAATCAGTAGGCCAAGAATCTCTTCAGACCGCAGGCTATATGGCTGTATCTACAGTGACTGGTTAGCTTTTTAATAACAGTTCATGATTTACATCCAAAACATGCCAAATAAAGTATGGATATGTCAGTATTAAAATGTTTTATATGGGGTTAAAGGTTTAGGAGAGTTCACTTTCCTTTAAATGTACAAATGTATGACTTTCATGTTTGTAATTTGATAAAATGTGCAATTGTGATGTATTTAAGTTATTTTAGTTAAAAAATAAACTTTTTCCTACTATCACAATGTTTCAAATATTTGAATGATTATTTTGAGTGCGTTGGAGGAAAAAAAAAGGATGGATTCTTGGCTGTTGAGGGAACTGATTTGATTGACAGCTTATGAACAAAACAAAATTTAAAAATTATCTACATCTACGTAATTTAATATGTATAATGTAAATAAATAGCGTCTTCTAATGGTGCAAATTTAAGATTACTGTATATTTTATGATTCATAAAGGAAGATTTGATGACTCAATTTTCAAAAATAAGCATTTATTCGTACAATGTAAACAGTCTGTAGATTTTTTTCTCCACATATTAATCAACACCTAAAATAAGTCATAAAATAAGTCAGTTTGAAAACTCAAATAATTATTATATTGTTTTCTTTAGGTTACTCTTAAAAAAACAAAACAAAAAACAAACAAACAAACAAAAAAATAAACACTAACAATCGTATGCTTTTATTTTGTACAGGAACATCCGCCGGAAGTGGTCCGACTTTTGTTTTGGAAAGCCGCTCCTTAGCGGTCGCCATTATTCTTCGCGGCTTGACGCTAAAAATTAGACGTTTTGGTGCTTTTATTCATACTATTTCGGGGTAACTTGCTGCATTCAGAGTTTGTTTAGATAAATCAGTTTACTGGTTGAGTTTGCCACGCAGCCTGGACGCAGTTATGGACCAGCGGTCCAGTACAACAGGTAAGTTGCTAAGCTAACGTCGGTAAGCTAACCACAGTTGGCGGTTAAAAAAATAAAACGCAGCACCCTCCATCCGCTGTAATAAGAAGACTTCTTCTCATCACTTGCCAATGTAGATATCCTTGTATCTGCTATGTTATTACAATAAAATGTATAGAAGTAAGCAGTTTAGCTTCCGTTAATGTTTAAATCAAATCGCCCTTCAGAGAGAATAGTCCATTTCCGCTTTAGAGAGCTCACGAGAGCAATGGTACTTATCTGACCCAAATATTATTTAGTTTAATCTAACTCCTAATAAGGGTTGGCGCTCAATCCCTCCATCATACATAGAACGTACACACGCAAACGCGCACTTTTCCAACAACTCGACAGCCCAAAGCTGAGTTTGCGCTGCAGCGCCCCCTGCGGCAGATCGGTGCCATTGCCAAATTGTTTTTCTAATTACAAGAAACTAAATAAAAAATGATTGTCACTAGAATGTTCTGATAATGTACATTAAGCATTGTGAGTTCAGACAACTTCAGTGATTCGTTGGCTTACTTTAACAGTGTAATGTGCAATGCTGGCATTGTTTTCCAACTTTTTTTCAGGTGCTGGGAGTACCCTTCCCTTGGCATCACTCTGCCTAATGGCTTCCCCGCTGCAGCTTACATATTCCTACATATGGCAGGTCATGCGGCAGAAAAACGTGAAGAATTATGGGAAAGTGGAAGGGTTTGTGACCATGGTGACAGAGACCATCCCTGATCTCTTGAGTTTCAAGCAGACTGCTCAGCTTATCTTAGGCTTGAGAGCAAGGGTAAAACTACTTTAAACTAGACGGAGTAAAAACATTAGTTAACACTGTGTTGTTGCTGTTATTATTCTTAGTATTTACTTGTGATTGAACGTTTTAAACATTGTTATTTTCTTACACTTAGATAATCTTGGATCTTCTTCAGAAAGATGGCCCCCCGGACACCAGGGCTATTCAGACTCTTATAAATAATTTGAAGGTCTCCACGACGTCAGGGGTATGCATGCTGCTTGTTTGTTGTGGAGAGATGTGTACAGTCACTCACATGCAGCTTTTTGTTTGTAATAGATCAAAATCTAGAACAATAAGGCTTGAGTGGAACCAGATGTTTTGTATTTTCTCTTACAGAAAAACGAAGACGTGGAAAAATCCCAGACAAGCTTCTTGGTGCTTGTCCAGAGTCTGCTTAAAAACCCCAATGAAAGAAAGCGCTTCTTTAAGGTATCCACATCTGTGTCAATGATTTTTAAACAAATATGAGAAGTTGTTTTATGAGGCCATAAAAGTTTAACTTAAAGATAATTTTGATGTTGTAATCTTTAGCTTATTCTTATCTTGTTTTATCCTATTCTAACAGCTTCTTAACTTGTTACATGGTGTTTGTAGACAGAAAACATTTGCTTCATAATACAGTAATACACTTTTCTCTCTACAGGAAATATTCCCTGTTCAGTATGGCGCCAAGTTTGACACAGCACTACAGGCACTGACTGCTGGCCTTGTTTGCAAGCTCGAGCAACTTGTTCCTGTTCCAAATCTGTCTCAGGTAAGCGTGCCTGAAGTCACCGGATATTTACTCTCAGAAGATACAAGTGCAAGAAAGATTCATTTCAGTGTCCTCAGTGCATTGCTGTTCATTAAACTGGGAATTTGGAAGTTTTTTAAAGCAATCAAATATTAGTCTGTAAAGTACAGATGATTGTAACTGTAATTTCTTTTACCTCAGCTTGGTAACATGATCGGAAAGGATTCTACTGTCCTTGATGCATGTGGAGACTTCATTCCCGACAATGAAGTTCTAAAAACTCTACTTCTACACCAGCAGTCCAAAGGGGCTTTTGGTTTTAAAGGTATAGCTCATAACAAGATTTGGTACTGCAATTTGTAATGAAATGCAGAACAGAGAAATACATCATCTTTTTTATTTTATTTTTTTAACAGCAAGTGTGTCAACGTCAGTGGGCGATTGCGTGCTCTCTTCTCTTGCCTTCATGCCCAAACCGGCAGAGGCGACACCACCTGCACAACCGTCGCAATCACTAATTCGACGGAACGTCACTGTCATTGAAAAAAGCCCTGCCTCCCTTAGTGACAGTGAAGGAGTGGGGGGTATTTCTGATGACAATGACAGCCCAGCACCGTCAACAGGCAGACCTCAGCAAGAAGATCAGACTAGTCAAAGTCCAGTGTCTGGCAACACAGCAAAGGAAATGAGTGAGAACCTGATGCAGACAAAGAGTTCAGCTCAACAACAGCCTGCCACAACTCCTCAAAGCAAAGAAAACGACGCGGCACCAGAAAACAGAGACCTGCAGCAACCACCCCAAAAATCAATTCCTTTTAAGATAGTTCAAGTGCCAGTCAAAAGTCTCTCCACATTACAGACGGCCGGCGGAGCAGGGATGAAGGACGGACAAAAGCCTCAAACTCAGCGAGTCACGTTGCATCAGTGGGTGTCGCAGATCGCGTCTAACACAATGTCGCTCCCCGCCTTACCGCCTCTTCCAGCTGGATCGCTGCTTGACGACGAGCCGAGGCTGAGCATTAGAAGGAAGAAGCAGTTCAGACACGTGGTCGACAGATACAACTGCACCGTGTGCGATAAGAGCTTCCCCTATCAGTCCAAGCTGATGGATCATCAGCGCATCCACACGGGCGAGAAGCCTTTCACGTGCACGACCTGCAACAAAAGTTTCCGCACGCAGGGTTTTCTCAACAACCACCTGAAGACCCACAGCACTATGCGTCCTTACGCCTGCGGACAGTGTGGCAAGTGTTTTGCCAAACTGCAGAGCCTCACAAAGCACATACTCGCCCACAACGGCCAAAAGCCTTTCTTCTGTAACATCTGCAACAAGGGCTTCACGCAGTCCACCTACTTCAAAAGGCACATGGATTGTCACACGAGCCATATGACGTTTCCCTGCAAGCACTGCGACAAAACCTTCCCAACGGTGTTCAAGCTGACCAACCACGATCGCTGGCACACCAGAGACCGGCCCCACATGTGCGAGCGCTGCGGAAAGAGATTCCTTGTCCCCAGCTTGTTGAAGAGGCACATGGGCTACCACATCGGCGATCGCCAGTATCTCTGTTCCCAGTGCGGGAAAACCTTTGTTTACCTGTCTGACCTGAAGAGGCATCAGCAAGACCACATACCCAAAGCAAAGATCCCCTGTCCTGTGTGCCAAAAGAAATTCTCCAGCAAGTACTGCCTCAGAGTTCATCTTCGGATCCACACCAGAGAGAGACCCTACAGGTGCACTTTGTGCGATAAGACCTTCACACAGGTTGGGAACCTGAAGGTCCACATCAGGTTGCACACCAACGAGCGACCCTTCAGCTGCGACGTCTGCGGGAAAACCTACAAGCTCGCCTCCCATCTGAACGTCCACAAACGGACGCACACCTGCAAAAAGCCCTGGACATGCGACACGTGCGGGAAGGGATTCTCTGTTCCCGGCCTTCTTAAAAAACACGAGCAGCTGCACACGAGGGAGGCAGACCCCGATTTCGCTAGAAAGCGGGCGCACAGGGGGAAGCACAAGAAGCACTCGCTCAATAGTAAATACGAAGATGAAGAAGAGGGCAGCGATGACTATTAATCAAAGAAACGTTTTCTGACGCAAGTCCTCAAACCACTTTTCAAAGTTCATGTTGATCATTGATACGAGTAAAATAGGTCAATTTAAAAAGCAGCTTGATGAGTGATCCTGTAAAAGTGCAATTATGTAACTCCGTTTGAAATGCTGCCCAGCAGTTGATATTCAATCATGTAGTTCAGCAATCATATACTTTGAGTAATAATAGTCCAACTCAGTGTTTCAGTACAACTGACTAACATCAAGCTATTTTATGCTTCTCTAGTTATTTTAGTAATGTGTTAAAATGTTTTCAAACATCATGCTTTGCATAGGCTACAATTATGAAGCCAAAATGTCAGATAGACATGTAAACAAAAGTATTTCAGTGTGACTGCAGATGATGTCATCTGTTGTGTGATAAGCTGCTGTAGCATCTATAGAAAATCTTGTCACTGTGTTCTTGTAGGAATTGTAGTGATCTGAAAATCATATAACCACCCACTTATTTTTTTTATAACCCTAAAGGGTCCCCACTTTTTAAAGATGTATGACAGTTCTGTTTTGTTGCTTTAATTTTGATCAGTTAACATTAGGAAATGCCAACAAGGTAGATCACAGCTGTTTATGAGTTTGTAAATGTGTGAAAATATTTGCTGTTAAATCTTATGTGAGCAGCCAGTAAGTAATGTGGTGATTTTCTGTTATTGTTTGTCTTTTTTTCTTTCTTTTTAAAGCCTTTCAGAATAAATATACCTGTAATAATTGAACAGTTTCTTACTGGTGTGATTGAAAAAGTTGTTAAATATGCATATGAACAGAGAATTCAGAATGATTAGTCGGGATTAATGAAACATGCCGTAAGTACCATAGTACAAAAAAGGTGTAATCCCCCAGATCATAATTTATTACACCTTTAATTTGGAGAGAACATCTTCTGGCAGGCTCCGTAATAAAATACTGTAACAACAAACTAACGATACTCACTATAAATTAAAACGGTACAAATTCGTAGTTTGCTTGAAATCGATGCGTAGGCTTTACTTTTCGTCGCAAAACCGTAGCTAGGCAACGGCGCAGACGATGAAACGTAACCGAAGCAACGGAAAAATGGTGCCATTTTGGAAACGCCGTAACTAGGCAACACGTTTTATATATTTTTTTACTTTTATTGTTCTTTTTGTTGTAACAAACCCATTATTGTATGAATTTGAATTTATTTTTGCGCATTTGTTAAGGAAATTGTAGTGACACTTTGTAGATTGCAAGGCCTTTAAAACCAGTATTGTCAATGTCTGCTTATTTTATATAATAAAAAAATTACTTTGAGTTTTTTTATAATTTTGTATAGAAGTAAAAAAAAAAAAAAATCCTATTTTGTAAAATGTAATTAGTTACTACGGCCTCGGCGGCTCCGTACGACACCCTTCACGAGGGTTTTATTGTTCTGTTTTGTTTAGTCAATAAAGTTCTTTAAAAAAAATTAGGCAACGCCTTTCGCGCAAATTTTATGACGTCATGAACGCGACAAGAAAACCACCATTTTGAAAATTCACAAAAAATAAAAAATTTCTACCGAGCTAATTTTGTTTGTAAGTTCCAGCTGCGATGGAAAGAAGCGGACATTTGGGCCAAGACGTGAACTGGTCTCACACAGAGACTCAGGCGCTTCTAGCTGTGTGGTCGGAGGACAGAATTCAGCGTGAGTTGGAGCTTGGAGGTATCATTTATTTATGAAGATGTGTACAGAGAAATTAATGTCAGCTAGGCTGGCCGCGGTTGGAGTGAGTCGTTCGCTAAAACTGTGCAGAGCTAAGCTGAAAAAGTTTAAACACGAATACATAGAAGTTAAAAAGCAGTTTGTCAGTGGCGAGACTCCACAGAAACATTTGTGGTTCGACAGACCTGCTGCGACCAGATGGTACATGAATTCATGATTTCAGATGTAAACACAGCTACTTGTCTGCTTTGTTAGCTGGAGAAACTGCAGACCTCGTTACATTTACAGTATTCTAAGCATTTCAAGGTTAAAGGTTCTTTATTTTCATTCGCATCACGTGCACACAAAGTCCAAGGTACAACCCAAAATAGCAAAAATATAAAGCACACAAAGAAAGTATACAAGCATCTAATATGTATGCTAAGCACTAATAATACTGTGTATTGGAAATCGACAGCAGCCCGAACATGAGTTTGTATTGAGCAGATGGGTATGAATGAATACAGCAGTTTAAAAGGCAAGAGATCAGTATGGATAATCAGCAGCACAGATAAGTTCAGGATCAGCAGCACATGAACATATCAATTAAAGTGGCATTACAGTGATTTTATTTTTTCTTAGTGATTTTTCCGGTTAGGGATTCATGAGTCTTAGCTTCAGGGTAGAAGCTGTTCCTCAGTCTAGTGGTTCTGCATTTAATGCTCTGCAATCTCCTGCCAGAGGGGAGTGGGGCAAAAAGTGCGTGTGCTGGGTGAGTGGGGTCCTTCATGATGCAGGTGGCTCTCTTCCTACATCTGGAGGTGTAGACGTCTGTGATGGTGGGGAAGCTGACTCCAACATCTTCTGTACAGCCTTCACCACTCTCTGCAAAGCTTTTCTTTCTGCAGCTGTGCAGCCTCCATGCCACACGTTGATGCTGGAGCACAAGGTACTCTCAACTGCACACCTGCAGAAGGAGGTGAGGACTGAGCTTCCCAGTCCAGCCCGCCTCAGCCACCTGAGGAATTAGAATGTCTGATGTGCTTTCTGTAAGAGTTCCACTCCCTGCAGCTCCTCCTCCAAGATGGCTGCTGATCACCACCAGCTGTTGGCCATCCACTTGACAAGGTCCTTCTACTATTTAAGGCAGCAGTCCAGTATGACTCATCGCTGGAGCATTGTACCCATTTCTGTATTTATGCTTGTGGCCCGTAAATCGTCTTGCAAAACAAGAATTACTTACCTTTGTTCTCGTGCCCGCAGTCATCCTGCCTCCTCGACCCCTGTTTGGTCCTGGTATCCCTGTGACTGGTTCCTGTCCTCTGTGCCTTGCCTTCCAGCCATATGCCTGTCCAGCCTGCTCTGCCTGTCCTGCTTGGCATTTCATGTCTGGTTTCCTGGTGGATCACATCAGCGCCCAACATCTTCACCTCCACGGGTAAGAAAAGACAAACAAATTATCGACTGTGTTCTACCCCCAAGTGGACCTCACTGATCAGGAGCTCCAAGAGACCACCTGTAAATAGCACTGTATATAATAAACACTATTATCTTTTCTAACTGAATCTTGTCCTTTCTGGTCTCGCACCACTCTGGGTTCCCCGTGTTCTGACAGAAATGCTCCATTATGCCAGCCTTTGCTCCTTCTTCTTTCCTTTTTATGGCACTGTACAACAACACACATCAACAGCACATCTGGGGGCGGGGGTGTGTGTGTCTGGGTCTTATTTATATTTTGCTTGGTTGTTGGCGGTGTGGGGGGTGTGGCCTTTTCATGCAGGGGTGTGTCCTGTCAGCTAGGCGTGGCCTGGGCCGGGTCTGGGATATCGGCTCCTCTCCGCCCGAGAATGAGTGGATCTACCTCTTGGGTTTGGGTGTGGGCTGCCCCCTGTAGAGGGCGGGTACATGTCTTGGACCTGGGGGGGTATAGAGTGCGTATCGGGAGTAGGAATGGAGTGTGTCGTTATTGTTTGTCTATGAGTGAGTGAGTGTGAGGATGAGGGTGGGATTGTGTGATTGTGTCTGTGTATGACTGGTTTTTTGTCAGGCTGAGATTTAGACTGCCCCCTCTTTGATACAGCTGGGGATACTTGGCATCGTGCCCCTATCGGGTGGCGCCCTGGTGGGTGTGCCCTTGCCTGCGGGTGCGCCTGCGAATGCATATAAACACAGTATTCGTCCGAGTCAACGCAGATCTTTTCCTCTAATTAATATATGAAAAAAACTACCCCCCCGACCACCATGTCCATGTAAATAGGGCCTTAAAAGCAAATCTGCAGTTGACTGACAGGAAACTCTAAAACAGGGCGTACAACAAATGAAAAAAAAAAAAAAAATCCTCTTTTGCAGGAGTGCATTTAAGACCTCCTATCCAACATTTCACAACTTTTTAACAGGTTTTTACATAGAGCTTTTACACTGCCTGATAGGTGTGCATCAAAAATGCATCCAAAAGAAAGCTCCACTAAAAGTGTAAAAATTTACAACTAAATGATGATACATAAAAAAATAAAAATAACAGATAGGTCGTCGCCGAACGCACATGGCGCCGTATGTCCGCATTTACGGCCGCAAATTGAAACCAAAACTAAAACGGAGATCGGTCACAACTTTTTCAACACGTTTTTTCAATGTAAAACAACTTCGAACGGCGTTTTAATGTGTTTTAATGTGTTTCCAAGCAGTTAGTTAACAAAATACCCAAAAAAA
>JARVGV010000694.1:10081995-10092150 GCA_031762435.1 Hypsolebias longignatus
CACGAACATGAGCTGTATGAGCAGATGAACACAACAACATGAGCAGATCAGCAGCAGCATGAAACAGGTCAGCAGCAGCATGAAACAGATCAGCAGCAGCATGAAACAGGTCAGCAGCAACATGAAGCAGATCAGCAGCAACATGATGTGAATTAAGGAACTTATTTTAAAAATTTATGTTTAATTGTAAATTTTACACGTTAACTGTAAGAAACACAGACGATGTGTCCATTTAAGATGAGCACTCACCGCTTTTAAAGAACTCCAGGTGAGCGTCTCTGTGATGCAGGAGCTCGACGTCATAATTAGCAGACGTGTTGGCGTGCTGCTCCTCCTGTTCGACCGCACCGACAATCACAAACACGGGTTAGCATGTCGTCGGTGCAAAAATAAATAAAAAATAAAACGACGTGCACACTGATCCACAAAAAAACAAACAAAAACAAAAAACACTGCTGATTTCATGTTCCAAAAGGAAAATGATGAAGGAAAAGGCTGATTGTTGAGCAGGGACTCATGTTTCCAGCTTCTGACTGAATCTTGTACACTTACATAAATAAAGCCTTCATATCTAAAGAGCTGAATCGATTTTGGACATTAAAGGGATGGTGTATAAACTTATCAAGACAACACAACGGACCACGATGGAAAGTTCAGGATAAAAACTTAAAGGAGAGAAACAGAGACTACAAGAAATTCACACAACTTTTAAGGTTTACACACCTAAAAGACACTGATTAGCAACTCAGATGAGGCAATGCTGGTCACAGTTACATGCAACAACTACGTTTTAATTAGCCACTTTTGTATTTGTTTTAAAACAGTCAATTCATGCTGTGTACGATTTTTTATTTTTATTTTTTAAGTTACCAGAAAAGGCTGTATTTTCAGACCAACGTTGCCTGCTCTCTACTTGAGCCTCAGCAGGAAACAAGCGTCACATTAAAACAAGTGTTTCCAACAGCCGAGCTACATGCTGGGAACTCTTGCCTTCCCCCTGGTTGATGTGTGTGTGGATCAGAGTACTAACCTGTTCGCAAATATTTAATGTGGGCTAGCAAAACAGAAAATACAGCATGAAACCAGCAGCACGTTCACAGTCATGTCAACATGCAGATGAGATGAGATCAACAACAACAATTAAAAAAAAAGGCTGTGTGGTTTAGGGTGCTATTACGAGGAAGCATACAGCTGATGATTAAGCAAGCAAAAAAAAAAGTGTTAAAAGATAAATGTTAGCAATCTAATAAAAAGAAATGTGCATTTTGAGCTACACATTTTCACTACTAACAACAAAAAATAAATAAACATGCCCAAGTTTCTGCAGGTTAAACATGAATGCGCAAGACCACAGAAAATGCTCAGAGGAGGGATTTGTACCTTCATGGGGATGTTTGTTATGGTGGTGGAGGCCAAATCAAAGTGCTGCTGGACCAAAATGTTGAGTTTGGAAGCCAGGTGCCTCCCAGCACGAACGCTGTGAACTTCACTGGTGAGCAGAGGTGAGATCTGATAAGGGAAGTGAGAGAAATGGTGAGAATGAACAGCTTTAACCTGAGGCTGTTAGATATGTGTGTGTGTTTAGTCTCTCAATCTTCTCCCTCACCTCTTTCTTGAGCCGGTCAGACACCAGCGTGTCCTCACCCTGTGGGAAGATGTGAACTAGAACCAGCTCACACTGCTGGATGGCCATCAACCTGAAACCCCACATCAGAGATGTTAAACATGATTTAAGACAATGCAGCATAGTTTTATTCACACACAGATGTTTTGCAATTGCAATGCCGGACACTGACCTGTCGGAGCATGCTGCCAGCTTGTTTTGCTCCAAAATGGTTTCCTGAATGCAATCCTCCAACATGCGCACATGAGTGTCACTGCCAGTAAAATACACACAAAAATACTGTACAGTTAAGATTAATAAGCGACATGAATAAATTGTAAAATGACAAACTGCTGGGCACAGCCTACATATCTACCGTATATGACTAGTTTCAGCCTTTGTCTTTGCATCTTGTATTATACTGTAATCTGATCATGTTTTGTCTTGTAGGCATTTTCTGTTGCCGTCTGCTTTGGCTATGTGATCATTTCATGTTGCCTTATGCTAACTTGTGGTTGTTTTATTGTGCTTGTCTTTATGTTTGTTCCCTGCCCACACTGTTTCTTTTGCATCCATCGTCTTGTATCTCTTCTAAGTCTTAAATTTGTCATTTTTACATGTATTTAATGTTGTTTGAATTTAACTTTGGACATCAGACTGCGTATCATAGCTATTTAAGATTACCCAATGACTAGGCTATGATTAACTTGAGTCACTGTGTGTCACATTTGAAGAAACGTGTCCTACAAGCATGTTTTTATGTACAACAACAAAGTTACGGTAGAATATTCCAACTGTATAAAATGTGGATGTTTTTCCTCTGTATAAAAACATACAAAACAAACCAGGTTGAGACATTCGATAAACTGAGTTAATTTTGTCTGCTGCGTCTGTTCAATACTCTGCCGTTTACCTTTTGGCGTTCGTAAGGCAAATGATTCGACCTCTATTGGCAACTCTCTCGGCGGTGTCCATTAAAGCGGTGCGCTTCTCGTGCTGCAACTCTGTGATCTTGCACAACGACTCCACAGCAGCGACTAGCCCGTGCAAGATACTGCAGCACTCTGGGTCCTCACGGGGATTTGGTGGTCCAACAGCTGCCAGAGCTGCCATGAGCTGCAAACAGAGAGGAAATCTACCTCATTGGAAAATCTGAGAGACAGTTTCACAACTTCTCTCCACAGGAAGTCACATTCATTTGGCTTGGTGAGTTCCAGTAGACAGCTGGTTACCTCATAAGTGCTCTGATTTTCTCGCCTCCAGCTGTTCAGTATGTGGAACTCTGAATCACTGACGATGTAATTCACCTGTAATTTAAAAAGGGTCAGTGGCATTGTTCATATCACAACGTGTTTATTAAACTTAAACATTCTAAACAACATACCATATTCTATAAATATATTTTATACAACTTATATCAGCTTAAACTGCAATGGCTCAGCCTGAACTTCAATACAAGAACCAACTTAAAGAGAAATAAACAAACCAGTTTGTCCACTGGGTAAATATCGTAGAGGATTCTGCAATACTCCATAGAACACTCCACAGCACAGGTCCACAGGGACTTGGACAACGGGGCCAGAGGAATCACGCCTTGAGCTCGGCTCTTCGTCAACACGTCACATTCCACCTGCTGACGACTGGATTCCGCCATGTAGGGGCAGTGGTCCACTACAAACACGGTCTTGTGTGCCACTGAGAACATCTTCATTTTGCAAAATCTGAAGTTGGCCTGGAAAGTAAAACAAGCCTCAGTCATGTCCATGGAAGTACAGCAATGAATGAAATAGTAAAATACTGCAAATAGATTAGCATCTCACTGCAACTTCTTCACGTGGATATACTCAAAATTAAGATTTTAGAACCCACGTGGACACAAAAACATTTTCAAACGCCAGACAGCTGTGGCATAATCAGTATTAGCACAGAGACAGGTTAACTTTGCTCATTTTACATAAGCTAGTTTGTTAATCTGTACATGCTGGGAAATTAACTCACCTGGACAAAGTAATTGAAAAGCAGAGGGTGCTCTCCTCTAAAACGCAATAAAATAGTGAAACTTGCTATCGGGGTTACAGTAACTTACATGTTTAGCACTTAATTCTTCCATACAACCCGAGTCAGCTAAGCTAATGTAGCACGACCTGCTAAAGTGACAACTGCGTTAGCTCATCTAGGCTAACACAACGAGGGCGTATTCCAGTCGCTTTTTTAGCAAACACATTCAGCCATAAGGAGAATTATTCATTATGGTATCCATTGGATACTAAGCAACACGTCTCTTAAATAATGCACTATTAAACTGTGCTTTTTACACACACACACACGTCAAAACAAAGCATGAAGTCATTGGAAGCTAGCTGGTTTGTTATTAGCGGAAATAGCTACAGTGAAGTTCCGGTCCGTCGTCCTTTTAATTCCCTCTTGAGGTTGAGTCATTTAGAGAGCGTTCCTAGCGCCTTCCTTTTCGCCTTACAAATTTAAAATGTTGATATAACAAGTTACAGCAACAAGTTGACATTTAAAAAAAAAAAATATAAGCTATGCCACACACATAGATTGTCTCCGATAAAGAAATAGCCACAGCATAGTTTAAATGAAAACGTTATTTATTTGCACGGTGTACTTTTGAAACAAAAACCCATAATTAAAAAAAAAAAAAGCAAATTTCCAATTTATAATGACTCTACTGCCTTCTCTTTCGCATGATGGATATACTGTACTGTACTGTAGTGTGTTTTCGCGGAGGTCGTCCGCTCTTCGCTTCGAAGTTGTGGCGCCTCCTTGAACTCCTCCCGCATTATTTGCGTTTTCTCGTGCCTCAACTTGACCAGACTTTTGTCTTGTTCAGACTGAAAGCGGAGTATGTTGAAATAAACAGGAATGTCTTGGAGACGTGCTTATTTTTTGTGCTCCGCGTTAACATCTCTTTGATGACTGAGGCCCTTCGAAACCATGAGCGAAGACGGAATGGAGATGATGGACTCCGCGTCCGAAAACGAGGACTTCGGTGAAGCAAGGTTGGGCATGATAGACGACGAAGTCGGTAAGATTGTGTGTTTCGAAAGCCTTTTGTTTTTATTTGTATATTATTAGTGTCCGACCGAGGTTCTGCTTGTAATTTATCTTGTAGTTTATGAATTTCCCATAAATCAATGCGCCGCAAGTTCCTTTAAAACCTTTTAATTTACTCATGCATGAAAACAAGAGGTCCAAACTGTGTTACAGATGAAAGCACAATATTTGCATATTCAAACTTTGCAATTAAAAAACTGCATGCAGAAGAGCAACTGTTCAGATGTGGGTGTGTGCCATTAGGTAACATAAAAACATTCCTGCCAAACCATAATCCAGCTGCTATTAGTTGTTGTGGCTCTTGTATTCATCTTATTATTATAAGGAATTCCATTTATTGATGCTGCACTTTTAAACTTTCCTTATTTTCAAGGCAAATGTGCCTTTTTATTAAGAGTGTGTGGTAAAGTAGAGAACAAGTCCTACCAGGACCATAACAGTTTTCTGTTGTTATTCCACTTTCGTTAACTATTAATAAACTTGTTGAGCCGCTGGAAATAGATGGCTGCTTGTCCTGAGTCTGGTTCTGTTGAAGGTTTATTCGTGTTAAAAGGGAACTTTTCCTTTCCACTGTTGCCTTTGTGCTGTCAGGATGAGAGACTGCGACAAAGTGAAGAGTCAACGAGTCTGCTGGCTTCTTTAGATAGAGAACTTTACTACCGTATTTTCCAGACTATAAGTCACACTTTTTTCTCCAAAGTTTGGCCAGTTCTGTGACTTATAGTCCAAAGCACTTCATCCATCCATTCCATTATCTTTTACCTGTTTCTTCCATTTTTGGGTCACTGGGGTCGCCGGTGCCCATGTCCAGCAATCACCGTGCGAGGGGCGGGGTACACCCTGGACGTGTCGCAAGTCCATCACAGTGCCACGTAGAGACAAACAGCCATTCCCTCTCTCACCCACGCCTAGGGACAATTTAGAGTCACCTAACATGAATGTTTTTGGTCTGTGGGAGAAAACTGGGAAACCCGCGCATGCACGGGCGAGAACATGCAAACTCCACCCAGAAAGGCCCCTGGACAGGGATTTGAACCAGGGACCTGCCAGTTGCGCCACCGTGCTGCCCCCAAAGCAACTCATATACAAAGTTTTCCCCATTCATGACGCGATTTTTGACCGACGTGTTAAATGTTCATTCATACTGACATGCACCAAAGAGTAAACGTCACCATTTGCAGCTGCAAGAGGGCCCTCTAGGCTTTTGACAACTACATGTTGTTCCTCTGCTGCAACATTCACTTAAAGACAATTGAGATCATCTTAACACAAGTAAAATGTCCCCAAAAGTGATTTGGAGTGAGATTGCTGAACTTACCGGTAACTTGCTTGTCGGACTCGTTGGCTTGTTATGTTAATTAACCCTGTTCAGGATCCCAGGTATGTTCTCTGTGTTATTGTTATTTCAGATTAAATGCCTGTTCTTGTACTTTGTGAAATACACTTCTAAATAAATATGACTTATATTCCGAAGCAACTTATAAATTGTTTTTTCCTCTTCATGAGGCATTTTTTGACTGATGCGACCTGTAATCCGGTGCGATTTATAGTCCGGAAAATACGGCAATTGGCTTTTGCGTGTATGTGAATGTTTTTGTGCAGTGTCCTGAGACAACTTTGTTGTGATTTGGATTGAGATGGGGTAGAGGTAGAGCAGCTGATTTGGGATTCAAAAGTCTCAGGTTCGATTCCCAGCCATTCCCACATGTCATGGTGATGTCTCTGAGCAAGACCCCTAATCCCCAATTGCTATCCGGGAGCTTACATAGCTGCCCACTGCTCCACCTGAGTGTATCCCAGGTGCGTTGGGTTAAATGCAGAGAACCAGTTTCACCATTGTATGGAACATACAGTGATGACAACACATAGCACTTTACTTTACTTATAAATAAACTGAATTGAATTGATCCTTCAGTGATTCTCACCTGTATATATTGCACAGAGGACCAGGAAGTGTCAGGTTTAAAACCTTCCTCACCCTGTTCTTCTTGTTATTACACTGTTTTTAAAAGACACTGTCACTGTGTATATCATAAATAATAAGTAGCAAGTGATATAGTTGCCCATGTATGTTTGTTACCATTGGATGTACATTTACAGTGGATTACCATTTGGAGCCTATCATATTCAAGATGGCCACCACAGCCAAATGACTTTATAAATACAAAAATGACTATATCCAACAAAGTTCAATCAGGTCATCTGGATGGTTTCTTTTCTGTTGCTGTTGTTGAGACGTTTCTTTCTTAATCCAAAGGACTTCAACAGTCCAAGGAGCCACAAACAAACTGAGTCCCACAAGCAGCACACCCACACTGTGGACCAACCAGTTTGCTGATGATTAGATGGTTTCTGGGGCCCGCCCTCTCCCCCGTCGACTCCTCCTCCTTTGTTGAGGCGGCCATAGCCAAATTTGTTCAAAACACCAAAGTTCATGTTCAATAATCCAGATAAAAAAAATACACAACAAAGTTCAGTCAGGTCATGTGGACGGTTTTGTTTTTTGGTTTGGAACCACTTTGGCTATGGCTGCCTCAGAGAAGTCGACGGGGGAGAGGGTGGGCCCCAGAAACCATCTTATCGCCATCAAACTGGTTGGTCCACCATGGGAGTGTGTTGCTTGTGGGACTTAGTTTGTTGGAGCTCCTCGGACTGATGAAGTCCTTTGGACGAAGGATGAAACGTCTCGACAACAAAAAAGAAACATTCCAGACGACATGACTGAACTTTGTTGGATTTTTAAAATCTGGATTAACGAGCATGAACTTGGATGAGAAATGCTACGGTTCAGTCATTTTTACCAATACAGTATTGTGCTAACATTTGATGTGGTAGTAGTCATTCACACATAATTTTACTGTGACATCTCACATCAACCAAAACAAGTCCAACTCTGCCGTTTCTCAATAAACACTGCGCAGTTATAGTTTGACAGGAAATGTTTTTTTCCCCTGAGTCTCTTGTTGCTAAAACTGAAGAAAGACTCTTTGAGGTCATTTTCTCCCAGATGTTTGTTGTGTTCAGTTGCTGCATCAGTGACTCGTGTTAAACGTACAGGCTAAAGTCACATCATATCCATGCGCAGTGAAGGAACAAAGCTTTCTTTTCCTGTTTGGTCACATCGGCCTTGCTACTTTGCATGTACATTGTGGGGCTTGTTCTATAGAAGGGGAAGTTGGTGCTCGGTTAAGGCGGGAAAGCAGATTTTATTACTTCTGGCACGCATCGATGCCTCTTTCTAAAACATTATAGTTAACTGTCTTACTGTGCCGCAGGGAGGTTTTGTTTTGAGGTTTGGAATTTGCAAGATTAAATCTCAGATTTATCACAGTGTGTTTGAGTCAAACTTCAAACTAAAGTTAAAGGGCAATACACGTTTCCCTTTTTTTGACGAGCCACAGTTTATTCCTATGACTCATAAAAACAGCATCTGGTTCTAGTTAGTGTTCCACTTTACATGGCAAGACTTTCCGTTATGGATGTTCGGTCTACTGTTTTGTATAAACAAACAATCACACAGCTGAACAATCCTTTTCTTTGCTGGCGTTGGCGTGGCCAGGGTTGCCGTAGCGTTTAGGGGAACACCGCCGCAGACTCTTGACCTACTTTTCTTCTTTTTTCCCAGGAGTAATAAAACATGGTGGATGGGAAATCTCGGACACGAGGTTAAAAAGTATCAGCGAGGGCGAAAGGTTTAGGAAAATGAACAACCTGTGCTGCTTCAGTGAACCAAGGGAGAGCAGACAAAGAACTTATAGAGACAGCGGCACCAAGATGGCAGCCTGACAGACTGTTTTAAAGGTCTTGTGGGGGAAAATCAGTGGAGAAACTCAAAACATGGTTCTATTTAAACTTTTTTTCTTCTTCTTCTTTTGGCTGCTCCCTTTGTCAGGGGTCGGCCTCAAGTCGCACAAAGACTTGGCAGTTATTTTTACGCCGGATGCCCTTCCTGACGCAACCACAGACCATCGAGCTACTACAGCCCTCTGTGTGGAGCAGAGAGCAGCTATCTAGGGCGGTGTTTTTCAAAGTGGGGGTCGTCAGTGGGCGCTAGGAGGCCCCAGAAAGCTGGAGAGAAGAAGATTTTAAAAAAGCAGAAATAAAAAATAGTAATAATAACTAAGTTCCTGGAGAAACTTTGACGGGGACTGCCAGGGTGCTGTGTTAGCTGTGGCAGCCATCTTGAATCAAAATGGCTCCAAACATTCATCAGTTCTAGACATTTATCTGATGATTACTTTCCGTGAGTGTCAGACAAATCCAACTGTGAGTTTCTGTTTTCTTCAGGTGACTTGACAGCAGCAGTTAGTGTGTGCGGAGTGTTCTCTTTGACTCATTAAGCCCACTGGACATTGGAACTATTTTTAGTTAGAAACATTAAAAGATTAATGTACAAAAATCCAACTGAATATGAAGACAAAGTCAAACTCTATGGTTTTTGGTATGTTGATGTGATGAGGGTGAAAGAAGCCATTCACCATATTTTTCGGACTATAAATATAAGTCGCATTAAGCAAAACTAATAAACGGATAAGTCAAACTTTATTCAACTCATTCACAAAAACTCTCTACATTGTTCAGTTGTACCACAAAAAAATCGGTTTGAGGTCAATAAGCACAACCAAGATTAACGCATAGGCGTACTGGATTATAAGGCTTACTGTCGATTTTTGAGAAGATTAAAGGATTTTAAGTGTGCCTTATAGTCCGAACAATACGGTCCTTAAAAAGAGAGAAACCTTCTTTAAACGGAGGAGGAGGTCTCAGATTTCAACTTTCAAAAACTTATAATGCAACTTTAGGCCAGATACCTAGTAATTTTCACATCAATTAGGAGTAGGCCTGTCACAATATAAATCAATTAATCACATGATAAACTATTATGATCTACCTCATTTTCATTTATAGGCTTCATTGTTTCTTTGTGTCTCTCTTTCTACTGAAGACACTGGATGACAAAAAGCTCAACTCCAGTGCTCTTCACTGACCCCTCCCATTCTGTTTTCTCTTTAAATTCTGTTGCAACCGTCCAAAAGGTAGCTAAGCTGAGAAGCTAAGCTACGAGCTAAGCTAACAGGCCGACCTCTGGGAAAAAAACCTTTGTCTTGTCAAAGCTCCAAAAGTCACGTTTGAAACCCGTGCCTTCGTCTAAAAAGTTGTTTTTCTTTGCAAAAAGAAGCTGAGAACTTGTTTACTGCTTTTTTTAAAGCTTTGTGTGAAAAATGCTATGCTAAAGAACTCAAATCACCAATCGTCCACCATTTTGAGAACTGGAGAGAGACAGCCCATGTCACGTCAAGGGGCCTCCCTCCCATTTTTCTTAGAGAGACACGCTGCTCCAATGCAGACATGTTCTTGTCCTTGATTTTCTACATTTCTGTTTTAGAAACTTTTTGACATCTTGCTTTAACTTGTAAAAAAAAAAACAAAAAAAAACTGTACTTCTCTCTTGTGATTGTCTATTGTTGATTGTTCAA
>JARVGV010000694.1:10132470-10142488 GCA_031762435.1 Hypsolebias longignatus
TCACAGTTGAAGAGTACCTATGATGAAAATTACAGTCATCTACAAGCTTTGCAAGTGGGAAAACCTGAAAAATCAACAGTGTATCAAATACTTGTTCTCCCCACTGTATATATACTGTATATAAGTTTATTTACTGCTTTTGTAAGCAAATCAGTTTCACATGATAGTTTCAAAAACAGTTTTCAAAGAAAAGAAGATATAAGATTTCTTGTTTATGAACTGGTCACCTAATTAATAACATACAAAATGAATAGCGTAAAAAATCAACTTTAAAGATAGGCTGTTAACAGATGAACAAAAATGTTTTTAGAGCAAAATTATTATGAAAATTTAGAACAAGGCTATTTTAATACAAGACGCTGCTCACTTCGGCTTTTGTAGCTATGCTGCAACTTCGCTGCAGATGACAGCAGGGTGCGGAAACGTGCACAGCCGATGATCCATCTGAAGCTTAACACAACTTTTTTTAACTTGTTTCAACTGGACGCACGCGGCCGATGATCCAGTTGTGCCTCTGAAGCTTAACACAACTTTGTTTTTTACTTCTTTCAACCGGCCGGTGGACCTCAGCGTGCACCTGACATCAGGTTTCACTGTGCTGGCTTTGTAGATTGAGTTCTCCTGTTTTTAGCTTTTGGTTACGGTAATACTTTCCACCTCCATTATGTCGCTTGTTGTGGGTCAATTGCAAATCCTCAGATGTGTGATTAGAGCAAAGGGCGGGCGGGGCCACATGCACAATAAAAACTGCATCAGAAGCCCAAACCTCACCCAGCCTGCCCATCAAGCACATCATTTTGGCCCAACCCAGCCCGAATTTCGGGCTCGGGCCAGAAATGCCAACTGTAGTGTCATTGAGCCAGCCTGTTTGTCCTCTGCTTCACTGATCACCGGTTTACTGTTTGATCGATTCGTAAACATAACTTTTCTGTTGTCGTTTTTTTCCCCACAGCCCGAACATGGACCAGGCTGTACGCGAGCAACACTGAAGTATAGAAGGAGCGAGCAGAGGCGACTGAATGTGATCTACAAAATGTACTCCTATTCTGTCAACATTTGAATTTAACAGACACACAAGAGAAAAAAAAAAAAAATGAGTCCAAATCTGTTTGAAAGAAATGACAAGATTTACTGTTGCAGACTTTTGGGTGACTTATTTTCCTCTTAAAACACGTTAAATGTGTGTTAGCCTTGCCGTCGTCATCTTTTCTTTTTTTTTTTTTTCATATTTTTTTTTGTGTTGCTATTTAAATGTGAGGTGGAAAACCTCCCCCACGTCTGTGTCCTGATTTAGGCACCGACTGGTACGTTTTGCAAAACCTTCATGCATTAAAGCTTTCTGTCTTTTAACAAATACATTATTTGTCGCCACATCTGTACGTCTTTTTGTTCAACATGGCCAGTTGTGTTTAATAACAAAACTTTCCACCGCTACCTACGTAAGTTACAAAAATGGTACAGTTTTCCTCATATTGGATCATAAAGGCAAAAAGATTTCACTGTGTGGATGTTTCACAAAGCACAGAAGCAGAACGGACACTTAATAATGAACTCATGAACAAATATTAGTAAAACCTGACATGAAAGTGAGGCTAAGTGAGTCCACGGAGGGTAAAAAGAACTCCAGATTAGCTTAAATTGAGAAGTTTTGAGCTAAATGTGAAAAAGATTACCGGTAGGTATTTATTTGTAATCATACGATCTGAGGAGGTTCTTACTGTTAATAAAAAATTAAAATGACCTTAAAGTAGCTGTTGAATTCGATGGGGGAGCCCGAATAACTAAAGACGTGTAGGACCTGTCAGTAAGATGAAATATAATCTTAACGATTTAGGTTAGAAAAGCAGATTCTTGTATGATAAATCTGTAAGAAGGATTAAAATTTACTGAATAGATTTCATGTAAAAAACGAGTGCACTTGTAGCCATATTTATATCACGAGTTTCCACTTTGCTTTTTCATATGTAGTCACTAGAAGAGCTTGCAGAGGGTGAGCCGAGTACTTCCACTCCATTAAAAAGTAATTTCCAACACTTTCAGAACAAATCTGAATCCATTCATGTGTTGAAAGTGTCCTTTTTAAAGCAAAGTTAATGTTTTTTTTTCCCCCATTTAGATCTTTTAAACCATTTGTCCATGTCATTTTTTTATTTTGAGGAATGCGTTTGAACCGGCGAACACTGGAACCAATGCGATATCAGGACAGACAGTTTTAGTCAGGTCGTGTTCGTTGGGTGCTTTTTGTTTTTTAAGTTTTTTGCTGTTAGTTACAAAGTCGTCTAAAGTGCTTTTGACCTTTTTATTAATAATGATGCGCTGATTATGCAAGTGGATTTGAACGGTCCCACAGGAGGAGATGAGCTCATTGTGATGGTGAAATACAGTGATGTTACAAATAAAACATTTAAAGTTAAAAGTCCTGGTTGGTTTTGTATTGGCTGGAGTGACCTTGCATCAAATTCTGAGTTGCATCATTTATTTGATCCCTCTTAAATTAAAAACTGCGGTCCGGTTTTTGCTTCAATTTCTTTCCTACATCTGCTTTACTACTGCTGCATTTGTCCAAGCCTGACATTTTTAACCTTGGCCTGAAACCTGGTAAATTTGTTTCCCAAAAGGACTTGACAGTAAACTGAAAATAAATAACGGTTTAAACACTTATAGATCGAAACGTTAAGATCCAACTGGCGAACCGGCTCGTTATGTGTGGGGTTGTCGATTTCCGTATACCTGTATTTGCATACATGGCTCTTCAAACACCCTGTAAATAAAGTGAGTTCAGTAAGAGTCTGTTATTTTTTTATTTGTGTTTTCAAGCATGAAATAGTGGAGATGTATCTGTGATCAAGGTTTTGGACTTTAAGGTTTAATTTAAATGCTGGCACAGCTTTATTTTTCATAAACTTTTTTTTTGACACATTTTAAAACAGCCCAAAGTGTGCTGTGATTGAGGTTTTTGTGCTGTTGTTCACACTTTGATTATGTTGTAGTACCGAGTATGTTCACTAGAGGGAGCCATTTAAAATTTCAAAGTTTCTAACTGCAGAGGCAGTAGGTCCATGATTATTATTTTAGGATGAACTTAGAAGATTAAAAAAAGGATTTTCATGCCAATACGGACACATTTTTAATACTTTTTGTTTTATGTTTTCATTCAACCTTTATTTAGGCAGGTTAATCCCAAACCAACCACTTGTCATGATCAGTGTTCATGTTGGTTATTTCATATTTTGGAGAAGGTGTAGAACAACCTCTGCACCAAAGCTGTCTGGAGAAAAACACTAAATTGTCTTGTTTTAGCCTAAACACGACAGCAATATTTAATTATTTTGTTCTTTCTTGAATTGAGTGACTTACAGGCGTTAGGCCACACCTCCTTGATTAGCTTTCACCCAATCAGCGTGTACGTAATGTGACGTTCCTCCAGCGCTTTACTTGCGGCGGGAACCGAGTTTTAGCCTACATTACAGTGTTTTAATATACTTTGTCGTCGTTTTTTCGCAAATTAATTTTATTTTTGAGGAAAAACCGGAAGAGAAGAGGGGGCGAACAAATAATCTAATAGACAAACGAACACATGTATCTTTCGTATACGTGTATGTAACTTGGTTTTAGCAAAAGAACCACAAGCTAACAGTGTTAGCATTTTTTCCCCTCATCCTGTGAGCTTCAGAACTGAAAGGTAAGATGAACAGTGTGAATCTTTTTTCAGAAAGCTTTAATATTTTATTCATTAAGATTTTTTTTAGCACTTCCTGAGACTTTTGTTGAGCTGGAATTCATCCTGAAATCACCCAATTTCACTGAAGACATTAACTTTTTGTGTGTAACTGAATTTTTTTTTTTACCCAGAATTCTTTGTCTTTTAACCTGTTTTGATTTATGTCAAAAAGTTTGGTGCAGTGTGCTCCACATCAGTTATGCAAGTTAACGCCATTGGTAATACAGGTATACAATTCTGAAATGCAGGTATACGCTGAATATAAACAAAACATTTCTTCATACTTCTACTAACAGTTATGTGTAGAAAATTACCATCAGTACACAAGAATCATCAAACTTCTTTGTCCCAAATGACTCTTTCATCATTGTTGACCGATTTTCAGTCACTTAGGCTGTTTCTGTATGCAAACAAACACGAGGTAGCTTGAATCCTGTCACATGTTATGCTTAAAAGCGTTTTAATTTAAGGACACATTAACAATCAGTATGAAAAAGAATAATGTGACTACTGTAGTTCCAAACCATAAATGAGAAAGAGGGAATATCTCAGTGTTGACTCAAAATGATGACTCTGTTAATGAGGCATGGTGAGTTCTGTGGTTAAGTTAAACATCCAAGAAATGAAATGTTGCTTGGTGAAAACGTTCACTTAATGAGCCACGCTTCCTGTCAGGTACAACCACAGAGTTAAATGAGACAACTACAACACGCTTACCGTACTGAGCGTGGTATATTTTTATGTTTTGTGGACATCAGCCGCATTTATTAAATCCTGAAAACAGACTCGGTGACCTCACTGCTCTCGTTATAAACACTTTTTACAACAAAGACGGGTTGACAATAAAAATCCTGTCGTAGAGGCACAATTAGGACCTTCTGTCTTTGTATGATGGGTCTAATGCATTTCCTCTTGCAATTAGCTGGAACTCAACCCAGTAATTGTGACATTTGAGTGACACTAAAACAAGCTTTGAAATAGTTGTTTTTTAAGTCTCTCTTTATCTACATGTTGTACAAATTCAAAAGCTTAGAGGAATAATTAAATCATTCGTTTTTACTACAACAAAATATTCAAACATGCATGGTTAAACTCACATTTGGATGAAACAAATTATGTTGAACAAAGTCAGTAATTGCTTAGTTTTTAAGCTCTAAGGATCTGAGAACATCTCACATTTGATTTAACTGAACAATTCTAATTTCTATATTTTTATTCATTAACATTTTTGCAGTGACCTTTGCAGGTTTGCTCACAAGAAAATCTGCTGCAAACCATTAATGTTGCATCCTTCAGGTGGCGCTGCAAGCTGAGCAGTTTTGCAAACTTTTTTTTGTTTGTTTGTTTTCTCCACTTTTATCTACAGTGGTTCATCCAGCTGTGATAGTTACTTGTTAAAGTAAAGTCATTTTCATTCAACCTTTATTTAAACAGATAAATCACATTGAGCCTCAAAGACTCATTTACATTTGGAACACTGATTATTTTTTTTCCTCTTCATATGAATTTCATGTTCCGCACTGGCTTGTGATATCAAAACAGAGAAGGTTGGTCAATGTTTTACACTAAAATCTTTATTTATATGACAACCGTGAGTCATTCAGCTCGATATGCAGCCATTCTTTAAAGTGGAGTTGCAGGAAGCAATTCCCTGTTATCTGAAATATCTGAGTAAACATTAACAGCACATTGTCTCTGAAAAGGCTTTGTTGTTGCATCAGTCATTTCAGGCTTTGTCAGTCATTGACACACAGCAAACTCATAAATATGAAGCCAGTTTTTATGATTTTTTATTTATATATTAACTTTTATTTAACCCGGCAAATCCCACTGAGATCACAGGAAGGCCTGGGCCTGAAGCGAGCCCAACTTGCATGTATGTTTTTTTTTATTCTATTCTTTAATGATGGTAAGTCGTTTGTCAAAAGAGGCTTCTTTAAAGACAGCAGTGTAGTCTCTTGACATGTAAAACTGTGCTTTGTGACAAAAAAAGGTCCAGTTTTTGTTGAAAGGTACAAGATTTAGTTTTTACTGTCGTGTTCCAGACATTGACCTTATGACCTTTGAAATAAAGACCCGTTTTATTGTCTAATCGTGGAAATGCTGAGTCAGCATTGACTCAATTGTCATCTTGTTTATAATTTTTTTGTACATATTTTACTATAAAATGCTTTTTTTTTAACCTTTTATACTAGAAATTGTTTAGCTTGATTAATGATAGTGCTATGACTTTTTTATTTATTTTATCCTTCAAAAATATTTAATTTAAAAAAACACTATTCTTCTTACAAATTCATTGTGAGCATTTCAATTCCTTCAAGTGTTTTTATTGAAATCTGCTGCATACTTGCTCTAAATTTGATTTAAGCTACTTCTAGCTACCATTCAGCTACTTTTTGATTGTAGCTACAAACCGGATTCCAAAAAAGTTGGGACACTAAACAAATTGTGAATAAAAACTGAATGCAATGATGGTGGGAGTAACTATGGCTCTCTTAAGGCTTCTGGAGGAAGGGACATTAGTTCGGTACCGCTCCTGAGGGATTGGGAAAATGTTGTGTCCCAGATTCTGGGGAGTTTCTTTTGGGGGTCCTCGGCCACTAAAAGTGGGGGCAGCAGTGGCATGCTTCCCCCACGAAGGCCGAGGAGCTATAGTTACATGGTTGATACCTCTACGTGGTCCCGCTGGTAACGGTATGCCTGTTAACAGTTCTCCATTGACGGTATGCCGGTTAAATTCAACCTGCCAGATGACAGATCAAAACTTTAATCTGAGTAAATGTAACATTTTAAAGGAAAAAATATGTTGATTCAAAATTTCACAGTGTCAACACTTCCAGAAAGCATTGTCAGTGAACACAATCCACCGTGCCATCCGCCGTTGCCAGCTGAAATTCTGCTTTTAGCTACAGTTTTGCTAATATTAGCATCTGTTTTGCAACTTTTTGCTACTGTTTTGCTTATACGTATTAGCATCTGTTTTGAAACTTTAGCTACTGTTTTGCTACTTTTAGCTACTCTTTTGCTAATACTAGCATGTTTTGCAACTTTAGCTACTGTTTTGCTAATATTAGCATCTCTTTTGCAACTGTATCTACAGTTTTGATAATATTACCATCTGTTTTGCAACTTTAGCTATGGTTTTGCTAATACAATAATCTGTTTGTTTTTTTACTTTTAGCTACAGTTTTGCTAATATTAGCATCTGTTTTGCAACTTTTGCTACTATTTTGCTAATAGCATATGAATTGCAACTTTTAGCTATAGTTTTATTTTTAACCCCTGGTTTTTCTACTTTTGACTAATTCAGCTAATTCTCGGCACTTTTTTTAAAATTTTAGCTTCAACATCTATTTTGCTTCCAAAGTTTTGGCACGTTTAGTTAAATTTAGCCCCTGTTTGACTAATTACAGGCACTGTTTTGCTTCTTTTAGCTACTATTCTACTAATTATAGTTTGTGTTTAATTTTAGCGTCAACATCTGTTTTGCTATCTTAATGTTTTAATGTTTTGCTTATTTAATCCAGAATGTCTACCAAACAATCTGTTTATATCATAGTTGTTTTTTTTACCACAGGCTAAAACAGTGCCAGGACACGTTCACTACCAAACACGTGGCAACAGCAGCAATAAAAATACCCATGAATCCACAGACACGTCATTCTGCGGGCCTTGAATCCCATGTAATTTATCCAGGACAATACAGAGCCACTGTGCGACCGCAGAGCCAGCATCCTAAACATAGACCTTCTCCTCTGACACACCAGATCATCTCTCGCTGTGACTGCTGACTACAGGTGAAAACACCCTCATCACATGCTGCTGAGGAGAAACTATAAGCGAGAACAGACTTCCTGTTGTGACTGGAGCTCCCCGGGAGCCGTTAATGGAAACGCCAACCATTCCCAGGTGGATAAACGGGAGCAAATTTTTTTGTCCGTAGATTGTCTGCTCCGAAATCTTATGGTTTTATTTTAGCATCACTTGTTTTTCCCATCTGCTCTTTGTTTTTGTTTTTTTGTTTGTTTTTATCCTCTTTTTCTTTTTACAAATCTCGTTCTCATCTCCTTTCATTTAACTTCCATTCTTCCTTTCTCTCTCTATCCCACTGCAGAAAAAGTGAAGAGGGACTGCAGTCTGAACCGCCTCACCTCAGCGCCCCCCCACCCCCCACCCCTCCATGTTACATAACCACCCTGATTATCCCCCCATGCGTGAAAACAAAATTCAGCAGAAGCCAAAAGGGAATCCCTCCATTTTGGGTGCAGCAGGTACCCAGAAAAACACGCAGCCTTTCAATATTTCAGGAGATTTAGAGTTATACAATCCAGCTGCAGTGGAATACTGCTGCAGGCAAGGATTTCTTCTTTTTTTTTTTTTAGCTGTTTTTAATCATCAAGCACCATCCTTTCATTTTTTTACTTTTCCTTTCAGGCCTCTCAGCCCTTTAACCTCTTGAGCTTGAGGCTGCTGATGTATTTTCTTTATTCTCTGCTTAAGACAGAGTCCCAGCATGTCTTGCATCACTGTTGAAATCGTCAAACATAAGTAAGCCGATAACATTAAAGCACATCTTTTTGTGCTTTCAAAGAAAAAGCGTGCCTTTTAGCTAATATATAAACATCAAATGTAGTTTTTCTTCTAAACTGATTATAAAAAAAAGGAAAAAAATATTGCAAACTAGCATTAAGATACCTGAAAGTTAAAGACTTTTAAAATCTGTAGTATTCAGAGTGTGTTGTTCCTTTACAGCTTACTGTGGTGGCATTATTGGTTCTTGAAGGAATGCACATCAGCTGCCATCTTAAGACTTCCTGCCAGTTTCATTAAAAACCATCCTGTCGTTCATGAGATATTTTTGTAACTCTTGGGGGGGGGGAGAAAATTATTAAAAATACATTTTCATAGATAAAATCGTTCAAAAGCTCTTCATAAATGTGTACAGCGACCTTGTAAGAGCTTCACTGTCATATTTACTGCCTCGTCTTTGTGTTCGTGCAAGGTGACAACACGGATTCCTCTTCTGTTCCTGAGGTTTTCATCCTTCGTGAGAACAAAATGTCCTGCGCCATCCTTCTGCTTCTCTATATAGAACAACACTGCAGACAAGGACACAGGAGCACATTTCTGCACAAGTGTGTCTTTAAATGCTCATGCAGGCTCCTGAGCCAAGTAGAAACGTGCTTTGGACTAGTAAATATTGCACTTAAGCTTCCAGAGGAATGCTCTAATAAAACGATAGTTTGAGCCGGTGTAAAGGCTGAAATCTGTCTTCATTTGTCTTTGCAACTCATTGCTGCAATATTGATGGAAATATAAGGGTCGTTGCTGTTGAAGAGGTTCGACTCTGATCGTTTTCCGAGCGCGGACCTTGTCACCGCCAGGGGCCTGCTGGCAGCCTCACCTTGTAGTATTTTATGTAAATAATTAACCCCCTTCATTCAATGACTCGCGCTGCGGAATGAACACGGCAACCACCTGACTTGTAAACAAACCCACACCGTTGCATCAGAGGGAGTCATGCTGACCATGATGATCAATAACCTGTCAAACCGTTTGCTGATAGGCGGCTTTAACACTCAACAGTTGTGATTTGATTGTCCTTTGTGGACAATTAGATTATCAGCTAATCAGTATCGGAGCAGAAGGTTCTGATTGGTCAAATGCACCTTCGGAGGTTCGGTAACATCAATTCCCGCTTTGAAAATCCCTGATTGAATTGTTAAAACCTTGCCTAGAGTTTTCCTTTGATCTGTTTCAAAATCGACGACTTTCACTCTTTGGACTGAAGGCTGAGCGTTATCACGTTTTTTTTTTTTTTTTTGTCGTGTTGCAGACATGTTGACCCATGACCTTTGACTCTGTGCACAAGGCGATAAGGGAAAGAAAAATTTCCATCGGCGTTTTTGAGGCGAGTGAACCGAAAATGACCAAACAAGAGCAGAAAGTTTCCGAGGACAATTGGAAGGGCGTTAATGTGTTGTAATAATCTAAGCTTATAAAGCACAATTTGATGTAAAAACCGTATCAGAAGTGTAAAGCTCATTAAAGCTGCTCATTATAGTCACCATGGTAACCACACATTTGTATCTGTCACTCCCTGGCTTCCAAGTTAATAAGAGGCAAACTTATAAAGACTTTAACAGTCTTTGTGCAAAAACTATGTCGTATCTTTATTCTTAAACTTTGTTAACTATAAAAGTAGGGATGCATGATATTGGATTTTTGGCTGATATCTGATATTCCGATATGTTGAAACTTATTTGACCAATACCAATATACCCCCCGCCCCCAGCC
>JARVGV010000694.1:10145090-10159911 GCA_031762435.1 Hypsolebias longignatus
TGAAGAGATGATTTAGGCAAAAAAATCATTTTTGAAAAAAAATGACTTAGGCAATTATTTTAAGAAGGTGACGATTTTTAAAGTAAGATCCTAACCTAATGAGACAAGTCAGTTTGTGAACGATTGATTAAAATAAAAGAGATGGTTTTATCAGCCTCTTCTTGGCTTTTTAGCTCTCTTGTTATGACAGACTTGGTTGTTTTTGTCCACACTGAGGACGTCCAGGAAAAAAAAGATGTTAATATTTGATGGACGGTGCAGCAGTTCAGAGGGTTTTTACATAGTTCATCCTGTCACTTTATTTACTTCCTGCAGCAGTGAGGGCAAAACAAGGCCTGCCGGCTCACTCATTACCGAAAGCTATTTCAGCTGATTGTTTGTTGCCCCATCATGAGGTATTAAAAGCTTTTCTCGGTTTGCGTGTCCCTAGAACACGGTGCACTCTCTTTACACTAAACATGCTCTTTGGTTTTTAACCATTTACTCTTTTCAGACGTCCTGATCCATTCACAAGTCCAGAATTAGAGTAAAACACCACTTTTATGTTCTGTAGACAGTTTTCATTTTATTCCAGGATGAAAGTCTGAAAGGCATTTAAAACTGTTTACCAACAACCTTTTTTTAAGAGGACACTAAATTAAAAACTCTAACATTTTAGATATCACAACACTTAATACAACAGGTGTGACAGTGGCAATTCTCATTTTGAACAGTGCTCAAGCACCCCTAAATTTTAACACCCCTGAAAAACTAAGAAACCATCTTTACTATTTTGTAAAGAAACACAGTTCTCGAACCTTAGATTCACCAAAATATTGAATGCATTTGTAATAAAAATTGAATAAGTGATGACGCTCTTAAACGGGCCAGTAAAATCTATGATTGTTGTTTGCACGAGTCAAATCTTTGAAGACTTCTGCCAATCAATCCAGTAGTCATGTCAGCAACAAACCAATCAGTGAACTCAATTTTTCAAAAAGTGAAACGCCCCTGAATCCTACCCCGTTGCAGGAGCTGGGGGGTAGGATGCGTGAGAAAAGTAGAGCGCTACGTCTGTAGCATCTTAGCTAACGCGTCTGTATTGTGCGCTGCAATTCAATTGTCAGCAGTTGTCGACCAAGGTTGGGAGGGGGCTGTTAGGATGCGTGAGAGAGAAGCGAAGTGTGCTTTATTCACACAAGGAGAGCTGTTGGTCAGGCTACTTGTTGCTTCTCTTTAAAATAGATATTGAATCAAGTTTACTTATGCTGGTAAACGTAGATGTTTAACAACCTGTTAAAATACACCAGAATGCAGGAAATGGCATCTGCTTTATTCAAACATTTCTGGGGGAGGACCCCCAGAACCCCTACCGGTGCCCCCCCCCCCCACATTACAAATGTTTCTGATGCCAATGCCCACCGCGTTGTTCAAGCCAAAAGCCATCGTCAGCACTGGAAGGTTAAGCGCCCCCTAAAGGTCAGATTTTAGAATTGCAGCTGAGATGCACAATATAAACCCAGATTATTAGAAAAAATAGAACCAAATTTCAACAAACAAATTATTAGTTTTTTGTTTTGTTGTTTTCATTTGTTGCCTCTTGGACTCTGTTTTCTTGGTTTGTCTCAAAAAACATGACAATAAGAAGTTTAAGAAGGTTCCTGAGCACTGATTTTACTCACCGCTGTCCCAGTTTGGTCCCCTCTTCCTCCAGTCCTTATAACAGGTCCTTCCTTCCTGAGGTTAAAGCCTTTAGTTTGGGTGGACTTCATCTGTTCTGGGTCACCGTGGCTGCAAGGTTTGGTTCCAGACCACGTTCCCACACTCGTTCTCTCTGTCTGCCTTTGTTTTTACTCCTTAAATCCTAATCTTCTCATAATTATAGAGTGTCGTTGTTTTTGTTCAACCTGAAGGAGACAAAGACAGCACTCTATACGTATCGCCAGTTATTTACCACACCATTGATTTATTTATTTTTTTTCCTTCTTAAAGCTTTAATTTTTATTTTGGAGCACTAAACATAACATTGTGTTTTATATAAGTATTAAAGGTAATCTATCTGTCCTTGTGTGTCTGAGAAAATCATTCAAAGTGATGTTTATTCCCACTGAATCAGCATTATCTGTAGTTATTATAATGACAGGCTTTATCATGTTATCATGTGTGTGCACGTACACATTGTGTCCTTCAGCCTTCATAAATACAGCACCTCATGTTGTAAATCATATCAGCTGCTGAAAACAAACTAATGGGATTTGTGTGTGAAAAGAAGCCTCATCTGGCCCTTGTTTTTTGTTTTAAGTTGCAAGGATTTGTGCCTTTTATTGTAAAATGTCATTAGAAGTTTCTCCTTTCAGTTTTTGTATCTTGTGTTTTGAAAGTGAATGAACTGCATCCAACGATTAGCCTCCGTGGCGTCTGAATTTATCTGTAAAACAGGCCATAAGAAGCTCTTAGGAAGCTGTATTTGCTTAAATCAGACACCATATGACAAGAATAATTGAAACTAAGTGCAACATGCAGCTGTCATTTCTCAAGAAGATGGCAGTGATCGAAAAAAGACTACATTCTACATGTACACTGCAGTTTTGCATTACATGGTTATTCCATCAGACTTTTTGTTCATATTCCGTTCTGTGCTCTCATTTTTCCAAACCGAACTGTGGAAAAACGCCACTACGATGGTTGAAGAGGTGACTCAGGCTCTATATTCAACAGCTGACAGCAGCTTACATCTGTCTTGGCAGCCTCTGCCCACCTCAGTAGCTCACTCCATCATCAGTTTGGCCACCAGGGCTTGATGCTTCTTGATTATAAATAAACTTAATGTAAGAGGTGACAAGTGTGTCCTTATCCTAACATGAAAATTTACATATTTTAATTAAATTTAATTAAATTCAGTTTGTTTATATAGCACCAAGTCACAACAGAAGTTGTCTCTGGGCACTTTAGAAAAATTCATATATATATAAATGCCAATTAATAAAAGTTATCTATGTAAGGAAGTCAGCAGATTGCATTGAATCCATTTCGTCACAGTCTTCCATCCTGAGCAAGCACAAAGGCAACAGTGGAAAGGAAAAACTCACTTTTAACAAGAAGAAACCTCCAGCAGAACCAGGCTCAGGACAAGCGGCCATCTGCTTCAACCAGAGAAGACATGGAGAAACACACAAACATAGAATGGCAGGTCCAGATGAACCCCCTATTAGAAGAAAGATACACAAAAAACAACAACAGATGTTAAGGATAGGAATAATTATAAACATGTAGAGTACAGTAAAGATATTAGCAGAGTGAATAAATGTGGTCAGTTTGTCCTCCAGCAGTCTAAGCCTATAGTAGCATAAGTAAGGGATAACATAGGAAACCCAAGCTGACCCTAACTATAGGGTTTATCAAAAAGGAAATCTTCAGCCTAATCTTAAAAGTAGACCAGGTGTCAGCCTCACGTACCGAAACTGGAAGTTGGTTCCTTAAGAGAGGATCTTGATAACTGAAAGCTCTGCCTCCCATTCTGCTTTTGGAAACTCTAGGAACCACAAGTAAACCTGCAGTCTGAGAGCAAAAAAAAAAAAAAAACATTGCCACCAAAAAAAAAGTTCACACAAATATTTTGTTGGACCGCCTTTATCTTTGATTACGGCATGCATTCGCTGTGGTATTGTTTTGATAAGTTTCTGCAACGTCACAAGATTATTTCTATCCAGCGTTGCGTTAATTTTTTTCACCAAGATCTTGCATTGATGATGACAGATTCTGACCCCTGTGCAAAGCCTTCTCCAACACATCCCAAAGATTCTCAATGGGGTTAAGGTCTGGACTCTATGGTGGCCAATCCATGTGTGAAAATGAAGTCTCATGCTCCCAGGACCACTCTTACACAATTCGAGCACGATGAATCCTGGCATTGTCATCTTGAAATATGCCCGTGCCATCAGGGAAGAAAAAAAATCCATTGATGGAATAACCTGGTCATTCAGTACCGGTATATTCAGGTAGTCTGCTGACCTCATTCTTTGAACACATACTGTTGCTGAACCTAGACCTGACCAACTGCAGCAACCCCAGTTCATAGCACTGGCCCCACAGGCTTGTACAGTAGGCACTAGGCATGATGGGTGCATCACTTCACCTGCCTCTCTTCTTACCCTGAAGCGCCCATCACTCTGGAACAGGGTCAGTCTGGACTCATCAGACCACATGATCTTCTTCTATTGCTCCAGAGTCCAATCTTTGTTCTCCCAAGCAAATTGAAACCTTTTTAAAGAAGTTTTTAGATGCCCAGTTTGCAATCGTCCAGCCTAGATGTGATAAATGCATGGACCAGATTTTCTGCATCATTTTTGGACCCAATATTTCTAAATTTAGTAATATTACAGGAATGAAATAATTTCTGGTAATTTTTGTTGTTGTTGTTTGTTTAATGTGGGGTTTAAAAGACTTATCCTGATAAAAATAACACCAAGGTTTTTATTATTAGAACTAGTGGTCAAATTAACGCCACCCAGAGAAAGTGAAAGGCTGCAAAATTTATTCCCAAGTTGCTCAGGTCCAAAACAACAACTTCTGTTTTTTCTGAGCTTAAAAACATGCTTGTAGTCTAAGTAGCTGATTGGATTTATTGGGTTTCATGGACAAATATTATTGTATATCATCAGCATAACAATGACAATTTATCCCATGCTGTTTAATAACTTTATCTAATGGAAGCATATATAATGTAAAGAGTATTGATCCAAGCACCGAACCCTGAGGAACCCCATGACTAACTTTGGTGTACAAAGAAGATTAATTTTTTTTTTACATTTACAAACTGGAATATATCAAATTAATATGATTTAAACCATTTTAAAGCCATTCCTGTAATCCCAATATCATATTCAAGTTTCTGTAGTAGAATACTGTGATCATCTATGCAGCACTGAAGTCTAACAGGGCCAGTGTAGACACCTGTCCATTGCTTGAAGCCATGAGAATATCATAACTTTCACCAGTGCTGTTTGTGTGCTATGATGAGCTCTAAACCCTGACTGAAATTCCACAAACAGATATTTTAGAAGCTATTTCCGAGCCGTGACTTGTCTTGTCTAGTGAGTACTGACTGTAGTGATTCCCATGTCTTGACTGAGCTCAGTGCTGAGGTATAACCAGAGCCTCAAGGATGAGCTAATCAGATCAGGATTTTATAATCACAGTTGGCTGCAAACTCCGAGTGGATCACAGGCGAATGAACAAGAGGTTAGGCTCCATGCACAAAGGTTTGAACACCTGTGTGTAAATAGATACCTACATTAGACCTTTACATTGTTTTAAATGTGTGGCCTGAGTATTTATGTGAGCATTTAGTGGAGTACTTTATGATGTTTGAGTCCGGTAAGCAGATCTTCTCTGGCACTCACGATAAAGAGAAGACGGTGACAAGCAGAGGTTCAGTTTTGGCTCAGTCACAGTAGCAGCCTGAGGAAACCAGAACCTTCGTGCCTCGGCTAAAAGAGGAAAAGAGGCCCCCTGCTTTGCGACGCAAGCCGATGATTGCTACTTTAAGTGTACGATGACAGCTTTATTTCTTACACTGCTGAGATTAGAGCATCTGTTGTAACTAAATACATGCAAGTTTAATTGGGGTTATTTTTTCATTCGGTTGTTTATTAGCTTCTTTTATGGGGTGGGGGTTTATTTATTTTATTATCTTCAGCTGCTGAAAGGAAAACACGCACAGTTATGTTTAAGCCTTTGTGTGTTTGCATCTGTTAGCTAAACATCTCAACTGGATGGATTTTAGAACAACTCAGAAACTAATCACTGGATATGCATCTAAAACTGGTTTTATTTTAGTCAGCTCAATTCAAGATGGCCGCCACTGCTAGTGCCCCTATAAATCAGTCAGTTTTACTGATATTGAGATCAGATATGATGTGGTAGTAGCTGAGAGTCGTTCACAACACGAACTGAGTGTGATATCACAACTGCAGTTACTATTCGAGGTTTGGGCGAATTAGCTACAACCATGTCATTTCTCATCTTTTATTTATGGCTTTGTTCGAGAAAATGTCCATGTAATGTTTCGTTTGTCACCTCGCGTCATATAAAAACGGAGCCGTCATCATGTATCAGGAATCACATCCGTGTGCTAAAACTAGACCACAGCATTGTTTGATTAGACATGTGTTCACATCAGAGTGACTACTACTGTTTTGTACCGTTTGATTACACGGAGAGCTATTATTTCCACTGTTCATCCAGGACGAGTGCAGCTGGTAGGAAAATATGAGAGGGAAATTAAAAGGTTAGCTTAGGTTTGAATCCCATGGTTCAAGTGAGCTCATCGGCTGCTTTTCAGTTTTCAGAGTCCGACAAGTAAAACAGTTCATCCTCACACCGACGTGGCTAAATGATCACCAATGTTCTGAAAATCCACCCTAATGTGTAGAAAAATGTCAGACGCTCGTCTTGTCTGATGGTTTTTAAAGACCGATTAGAGAGACGGTGATCCCTGGGTGTACATCTACAACTGATTAACTTTTGGAGTCAACAACATTCTATAGATACATGAGCAGCTTTCAGATAAGACGAGCCTCTTGAATACCTTCCCAGACATGTGAGCCGTGTCAGTCTGTACGCTCTGATCAACCTGTTATTTCAGTGATCTCTTTCAGGAGGAGACAGGAAGGTGATGCAGCAGAACTTTCCAGCGCTGCGTGTCGGGAACTCATGCACTCCATTTATAATCTGATTCTCTGATGCAGTTATAAATGATACCAGGGTTGATTCGTCACTGCTGCTAAAAATACCGTTTTGACGTTTCTGAAGCCCCAACAGTTGGCCAAGTGGATCGGTGTTGAGTTATGTTGATTCGACCGTTTGGGTTTGATATGAAACAACTGGGCCTGCGCCACAGGATGTGTTCTAATAAAGGTTCGACTCCTTTTTGAACCATTGGGCATGGTGCTGATTCATAAAGACTCAAAAAATGGTTTATTGCAGCACAAGGTTTGGATCAAAAGCCAAAAGGATTATGTAAGTATCCAACAAAGTTCAGTCAGGTACTCTGGATGGTTTGTTGTTTTTGTTGAGACGTTTCATCCAAAGGATTTCTTCAGTCCAAGGAGTCACAAGCAAACTCAGGGAAAGGGCGGGCCCCAGATACCATCCCATCACCAGCAAACTGGTTGGTCCAACACATGAGAACGCTGCCCACAAGACCGTGGCTCCTCAGACCGATGAAGTCCTTTGGATGAAGGATGAAACGTCTCAACAAAAAAGAATCCATCCAGAGTACCTGACTGAACTTTGTTGGATTTTTATACCTGGATTATTGAGCATGAACTTTGATGAAAGATTGTGTAAGTAGTTTAACCAAACAAACAAAAAAAGAAGTTAAATCGTGTCATCTGGACCAGTTTCTTTAAGTGAGAAATGTTTCGTCCCCCATCCAGAGGACTTTGTCAGTCAGCGGCCTGCCAACGAGATCTGTCCCATAGGTCGCATAGTTTAAACAAAGAGAAAACTCCCATAATAGTGCAATAAAGCAGTCCTGTTTAAGTGGATCGTGACAAATGAAATACTTGTTGGCATGATTTCTCTTCACTTCAGTTTATTTATATAGCGCCAATTCACAACAAAGTTAAAAATTTAAGAGGGCTAAATTGAATAAAAATGTGTCAATATAACTAAACTTAATACCGGAGCCCTGGAAATGAAGCTTATAGGAAATATTTAGCATTTATTATTTTCTTTTTTCTACTGTAACATAGCAGAAATGATCAGTGATGCAACAGCTCTATAATATAATTATTTAAATTGTTTTTATTAGCTAAAGCCCCGTTCTTTTTGTGCTCTGGTTTTATCTTCCTCTCAGGATAGCTCACTTTAAATGGGAACAAAGTGATTTTACAAGGTTTTTCCAGCACTGTAAAGCTGTCAGTTGTGTAAATATTGTTCCATTTCCCGTGCTGAATAAGCCATGCACCGCGCTGCCGTCGTGGCTGAACACGAGTAAAATCATTTCACGTGTTTGTGTGTAGCTTTGAGATTTGAGGTAAATAGGGGAGCTGGATTAGCAGCACATCTTGCATAGCGAAGGCTGTGATGCGGCTTCCGTGTTTACCAAATGGAAAATTACTAAACTGAATTTTTGACGCTTCAGAGTCTCTACTAAAGCATAAAATAGTTAAAAAAAATAACAGGGGTCTAGAATTACTTGAAGGAATACATAACACTTGCACCATTCTGCCACATCTGTCAATGTGTTGATGCTCGGAGCACATTGAGGACGACTCTCAGCTACTTCTGCATAAACTTTCCCGCATCATTAATTGTCAGGAAGTTATAGCATTTTTGTGTTGTCAAAGGTGCATTAGCTGTAGGAGCCATCTTGAATTGAGTTGACTCCTGTCAGTTGTAGATGAACAACCCGTGGTTACTTTCTGAAAGTTTACGGACAAGCTAATACACTTGAACAAGGGCAAAAACAGTTAAGCTCCATCTTTTACCCTATGTGACACGCAGGCATACAGAGTATACCAACTAGAAAAGCTTGAATTTCAGTATACCCACTTAAAAGTGCCCAATGATACTTGACATCGTTAGGCACGTGTCATTGATACGTTAAACACTTATTACATTTGCATATTCAGTGAATTATTGCATAAGTAATAGTTCTCTACTTGCTACTTAATACTTGAACGTGTTTTGCTTTGATACTGTTTTATAAACTATAACATGTTACAATACAAAGCCAACCGTTGTACAAAGTTTGTTGTACATTTATTCAAATATAAGCATCAGAGAAATTTGGACATGTTCATTGTGCTTAAAAATCTACATAAATTGACAATTACATTGTATGAACTGGTGTACTTTGGTTTCTAATACACTCTACAAAAATGTACACTGCTCCACTGTTCGTCGTTGTTTTTGGGCAGATTGTGGCTCCGCCCACATTGACAGTATTAACCAATCAGCTCCTCGCTGCCTCAGCGCCGTAGGCGTATCCTTCATAAGAGCTCTGCCTGCCCTGCTGGACCTGCTCATATTTTACCGCCGATTGTAGATCACAAGTCGCATTTTCGAGCTTGTTTCGTGCGTACGCCATCATTTCGTTAACGGCGAATCGCAAGTTCATGCTCGTCTGACGGGGTTTCTTCAAACTTGGTCCCTCCGCGGATGACACATCGTCTCCGACCCGTTGGATGCTGAAACTAGCAACGATGCGGCGGCCCTGCTGTTAACTCATTGGACCAGCCGAGGGAGGAAAAAAAAAAACTACATCTGCTTCGCCGGTTCTTTCTCTCTCTCAGGGGAGACTGAGAGAATCCACAATGAAGCTCAAACCGAACCAGACCAGGACATACGACGGAGAGGGTTTTAAGAAAAGAGCAGCTTGTCTGTGCTTCAAGAACGACCGTGAAGAAGAGGTAAGGATACCCTCCTCAGTCGAACGTTGTTTCTGCTGCGACCTTATCTTATATATTCAGTGGAACCTTGGGTGTTTATAAATTACTAAATTTCTCAAGGGGACGCTTTAATTTGTGGCTTATTATTCATGTGTTGTTGTTTGTTTTTTTTCTCGAGGCCTCTTGAGTTTTTGTTATTTCGTGCTGCGGCTGCAGCCGATGCGCCCTGGACTATCCAGTTTAGGCTAGTTTGAGAATCACGTAGCAGGAAACATCCCCTAACGTCTAAAAACTAACGGGACGTGACTTTCGGAATAAGACGCTCTTTCCAGATTTTAGCTTGAAACTGCTTCAAACAGACACGCAATGCTTTTATTTTGAAGGTACTGTCCTTTATCCGGTGACCTGCCGGTTAGCTTTCGTGTAGCTTCGCGCAGGGTGGGCGAGGCGCGGGGTTAACGTGCTCGTGCTTCTTCCGTTGGTTTAAGATTAAAGACCATACAAGTGCTTCTGAATTACTTTATCACGTTTCGCGTCAGTTTGTTTATAACGCCATTAGTGTCAGCATCTACAAGCTTCTGTATCCCGCCAGTGTTGTGCCGAAAAAAGCATCCTCGTCAAGTGGGTCATCGTTATTAAAGGGCCCTTCAGCACATAAAAGGGAATAAACACATTTTAAAGGCTTTAATAGGTGAATACTTTACCCACCACGGTTAGCTAGTTTTCATAAGGTTTTGCTTTAGCCCTGAAATGCAACAGTGAACACAAGCGTTTTAATAAATATGTTTATTTTTCAAATATTTTGTGGTTTTCATAGCCGCCTTGTTTTCTAATGGAACAGTAACAGCAGTTCAATTTAATCTGTGTACAGTAGTTTGTAATCAACTAGTCAACCAGATAGCCCATGACACATTCTGTAAATAAAAGAAAGGAACTAGCAAATAAGTATGATGTAAAATAAACATGGTGCCAAATGGATAAACAGTAGGGAAATTGTATAAAACAACTAAACAACAATATGTTTTATAAATACAGTACTACTTGCGTTTACTATCATCTCATGCACATTTTATTTCTGGTGATTTACTGCTTGACCCCAGTGAGCATATATTTAAATCCATAAGTCAGGGTCTAAATTTATCCACCTGTCAGCATGGTACAAAACAAAACGTTACACTATTTCCAGTTAAAAATATCCCGAGGCAATCACTGCCTGGCCCTCACTTACCTAAAAAACATACACAAACCCTGCATATGTTCTCAAATAAGGCTGAGCTGTTACCGTATTCTATTAGACATTTCATTTAGTTGAGATATTTAGATGTTGCCTGTTGTTGTTGTCGTCAGAGTTGTATGTACAGTTTCTTCTTGCCCAATAATTCTCAGAAGTTCATTTTGTCTTCCTCTACCTTACCCGACTAGTATTTCCCTGAAAGAAATTTCGCTGAATATTATAACAGCGGTGTGAGACCACCCTCCTCAGGAATTTCAGGTTCTGACAGGCATGTCTACTCATGCAGTCACAAAGATGGTACTGCTCAGCTGGAAGAGATGGAAACTGAGTTTTGCACATGATATCTGTTTTTCTTAAACACATGGCTGCACAAACCCAATCAGTGCTGCTTTGACACGGGACACCCAGACCGTTTTGCTCCAAAGCGGAGCTCTCGAGGCGCAGTACTCTGTGAAAGAACCCAAATAAACTTAGCAGGTACATGTTAAGACAGATGGACAGCAAATTAATAATCGCAATGGATTTCTTCCCTGGTAAAACAAAGGTTTAAATAAAAATATTGGAGTAGACCACTTGAGTTTGGAGAAGAGTTAATTACAATGATTAATTTATGCCAGAGCCTATTTTTTTTTAACTTGTAATAAGTCAATATAAGGTTTTAGATGAATCCACAGTTGATGACTCACCTTTATCAAGCCAAATCATGATACGTTTATGGCTTCAAAGCATTTATCTTTACTTTTTTTATAGGAACAATAGATTGCTCGTCTTTGTGCAACATTAAACGGGTTGTGGGAAATGACAACATCCTCAGGTTATTGTTCCCTGGGTGCTTTTGTAATTTATTTATTTATTTATTTTCCTTTTTTATTGTTTGAGTTTAGTTTGTGTGTTTATGGACACATTGCAAAAAGTGAGAATTGTATTTGGGGCTCAACACATTTATTTTCAAGCTGTTTGTTGTGCAGCGTGACTTTGTTAATAATTAAAACAAGTTCATTATTTTACTCCAGAATGTTTATCAATAATAACGAGCTAAAACTTAAGGACTAACTCATTAAGCTGTTTTCCTATTATTAACCCCGTATCAATCTGTGACTTAGTTAAGTTCAAGGTTCTTTATTGTCATTCGCATCACATGTGGTACATGAGGTGGAATGAAATTGTGTACTCAAGGTCCCAGTTACACCCATAAATAGCAAAAATATAAAGTACGTATATAAAAAAGAAACCGTATACACGCTAAACAATAGTAATGTAATACAATATGGTGTAATAAACAGCAGCTTGAACATGAGTGTGTAGTGAGCAGATGGGTATGAATACAGCAGCTTAAAAGCAAGAAATCAGCAGCATGGATAATCAGCAGCACAGATAAAGTGACAATCCCAATAAAACATGGCATTGCAGTGATTTTTTTTTTTTTTTTTGTAGATTTATGAGGAACAGCTTCAGGGTAGAAGCTGTTCCTCAGTCTAGTGGTTTTACACTTAACACTCCACAACCTCCTGCCTGAGGGGTGCTGGGTGAGTGACGTCCTTCATGATGCAGGTGGCTCTCTTCCTGCATCTAGAGGTGTAGATGTCTGTGATGTTGGGGAGACTGACTCCAACATCTTCTGTGCAGCCTTCACCGCTCTCTGCAAAGCTTTTCTTTCTGCAGCTGTGCAGCCTCCATGCCACATGTTGATGCTCCACTGCACACCTGTAGAAGGAGGTGAGGACTGAGCTAAGTGTGAATAGGACAGGTAATTATTTAGAAAGTTCATGTTAGTTTTTACTTTCCACAGCTCCCCCTTAGTCAGTGTTTTGGTTCCATTTTTTTTTTTTATCTGTAAAGATGAGGCAGTTACGTTAAATCTACTTTACATATACTTAATTACTTTATGTCTTCCAGATTATTCTTTCCTGTTGCCTGGCATGTCAGAGTGTGTCATGCTGTTGTATCTGTCATTGAAACACCACAGCTTCCTCTGGGGTTTCTCCTTCATTTCGAAGCTCTTCCCAAATAAAAGCTAGAGTTTTTGTGTCAGGATTGTAGCCATCAGCTGACTGCTGACCTAACTCTCAGACAGATGTGAGGTATTTTGTTTTGGCGCGGTTGCTCACGCATGAGTGCAAAGTATGTACACTTTTTTAATGTGATCTATTCAGTTGTGCACTCTGTTTCATCTAAAGTTAACCGCAGGCAAGAAGCTCAACAAAATCCAAGAATCAACTTTATTAAACTCTAAACAAGATCGCGTTTAGGCAGAGAAACATGTACGATGAAGTAGCTAGTATTAACCTCTTGGTGGGGCCACAAGAGTAAAAACTTTTTTTTTTTTTTTTTTGTTATTGGGAACTTTTTAGTTAAATTGATGATTATTAGATAGATTGCATCTTTTTGCAAAAATGTGTTGCGATTGCTGAAAGAAGCAAAACGTTATGCAAAAGTAGCAAAAGATTAACTAAAAGAAGCAAACGAGAGTAAATGATAAAAGTAGCTAAAAATAAAAATGGAGCATAGTACGCAAAAACAATTTCAAATCTACTACTTCTTAAATGTCATAGTAACTAAAACTAGAAGTTTGTATGTTTATTGTACTTATTCATGCGGTGGGCAGTATTAAAGTGAAGATACTCAGTTTCTTAGAGATGACGAGGTTCAACATGGCACGTTTTCTCCATTTCACACACGTCTGAAGAGTTCTGCGTTGGTGCTGCTTGTGCCGTCAGTGGAAATCTCCCTTTAACATTATTTTACTGACGTAACAAACGGTGGTGGGATTTTTTTTCCTCTCCCTTTTCAACTCGCAGTCACCCGTTACCCTCCTTTGCCTCCACCCTAACCTACATCTTCTACTAAAGCAGGTGTCTAAGTGTGGGTTAGTGTGGCACGTGAAGAAGGCAGCAACAGACGCCGCTCGCAACCGGTTTGACCTTTAGTCCCGGTCCAACCTTTCAGAGGAGCCTCACAGGGCGTCCTGCACATGCAGCGTAATCCCGTTAGAGAGTGTAAGGGAAGCTCTGTCTGGATTAAGTGCCGGCCTGACTTCTGCTGCAGATTACCGCTGACGAGCTGCACGGTGGAGGCGAATGTCACGGTCTGCCGCTCCAGCTGCCCGACACACGTTTTCCTTCGTGCATGTGCTGTTCTTTAAACAACGCCATTTTTTCCCGTTTCGTAGCTTTTCTCTCAAATTTTACGACCTCCGCTCTGTCACACGCCTCACACGGTCGTGATGATCCAACGGCTCCATGCAAATGTGTCGATGTTTACAGCTGGCCTGCTCACATCTGTTTTGATTACTAATGTGGACCCCCGCCAAGAAACCACATGCACAGGCGTATTCGTACATTGCAACTGAAGCGTAATTCAAATCCTTGCAAGCAACGCACGTGAAAGCATTAATAACATTTTAGTTTGGCTTGTGCTGGCTTATTTGGGTTGGAACCATGCCAAAACAAGGGCCACTCAGAATTGTTGATTTTCAACGGTGACAATTAGTTGAAGTCTCCATAAAAGTACAAAATATAATCAAAATCACAAATCAATTAACCCTTTTTTGTGTCTTTGTGAACTTGTTTTCATCTGGCAGGTTCTGCTGGTCAGCAGTAGTCGGCACCCGGACCAGTGGATTGTTCCGGGAGGGGGGATGGAGCCCGAGGAGGAGCCGTGTGGCGCTGCGGTACGAGAGGTCTTTGAAGAGGTTGGTCAACTTTTATTGGACTTGCTTTAATGTCCTCATGGTCATATCGTCTCACGTCCACCTTTTGGCCTCGTTGATAACCAAACGGCTAATAAATAACCGGACAGGTCGCTGTTTTGTTTTGGGGGCTACAGTGTTGTTAGCTCAGACTCTCGGCGGGGGGGGGTGGTCTCGTAACGGTTCAGAGCCCCTGCTGATCAAGAACCACATGTTCTCTGCTGCGTCGGCGGTCTAATCTTGGCCCTTCTCTGGATTCCAGCACATTCACAGGTCCTCAGCAGCCTCCATCGCCGTGCGCATCACACCGAGTTCAGCGGAGACAAGATGACATTCGAGTCCTGTGCAGTGCACCTGACTTGGTGAAATGACGGTTATGAAAGAGACATAACTGCCCCTCAGGTGTCACAGGAAGGTCTTTCTGAGTAGTCAAGTCAGCTTTATCTGTAGAGCACATTTAAAACAGAAACTGTTATCAAAGTGCTTAACAACAACAATGGGAGTAAAATTAATGGAAAAGTA
>JARVGV010000694.1:10181010-10192679 GCA_031762435.1 Hypsolebias longignatus
TGTAACTTTGAAACTTATCCAACATTAATAAAACTTACCTCAAGTTGCCTTTTTGGACATGCATGGATATATGTGTATGCATTGTGCTTGAGAGGAGATTATTACAGCCTCATATAAAATCAATGATGATGAGGATATCGGAACTGGATCGGTATCGACCGATATCCAGATTTAAGTATTGGGATTGGATCAGGAGTAAGAAAATGTGGATCGGTGTATCCCTAGCTGAGATATAACTGTTTTCGTACATTCTGACTGAAAAGAAATTGAACACTACCATTTTCAGCCACTAGATGGCAGCAGAGGTGTAAGGCATGCCGTTGTATCATGTAATAGGTGGCCAATAATGACAAATCCAAAAACGTTAAGACAAAAACAACTGGACTTTATTTATTCTACTTTACTTTATACTTTATTGTTTTTGTCTTGAACTTGGCGGTGACACATACTAGATGCGACGTATATGCTCAAGTAACATATTTATGGATTTTTTCACTTTATTAGACATAATTGGATGGATGCGACTTCAAGGGCAGAGCGACGGTTACGGCGGAAAATACGGTATAAGACGCATTAAGTGAAACAAGTTCATTTTGACCGATTTTTGAGCGCTGTGTACCACATAAAATCAGTTTGAGGTCAGTAAGCACAATCAGAATTAATACATAACACTGTCGATTTTTGAGAAAATTAAAGGATTTTAAGTGCGCCTTATAGTCTGAAAAATACAGTTTGTGTTAACTGTCAGCACTCTCAAGTTATTTTACTGTTCAGTGTGTGCTTTGTTAGCTAATTTTTCCTTATCAAAATTGTCCCAGTACAAAACCATTTCTCACCCAGTTTAACCATTTGTCTCTTTCTTATGGGTCCAGTCAAGCAGGTAAGACGGCGACTGTTCTGCTGCAGACCATGTGGGTCCACAGTGAAACCCAGGGGGCCCTGAAGAAGGTGAGTCCCTTCATGTTTCACACTGTGTCGAAGGTTTTAAGTAAACGATTGTGGTGCCGTCTTTCTGTGTTGTGTACTACGAGGTACCATTTGTAAAGTTACACAGTCAAAAATTAACAGCAATATTTTGCTTTATTTAGCCTTTCATAAGAACAATATATAGGTTTAAAAAAAAAATTCAGTCATATTTTCACCGTTATTCATACATTTATTAATGTCATAGTTCCAAACTAAATACTGTATTTAGCTCCGGATTCGCCCCGAATGTTATGTCACATGGTTTTATATTCTGTTTTGATAGTCCACTTCTGCTTTTCAGCAAGGATTTGCATATTAACTAAATATTTAGTTTGGACCTGAATATTTAGCTCACAAGTTAAGTATTTAGGCCCCAGTTAAATATTTAGTTTAGTTTATAACATTTATTCATTAAAAAACAACAACAACAAAAAAAAACAATCCCATAAACGATGAGAATACAAATATAAAATGAAAGGTAGCAGAAAGAAGAAAAAAAAATCTTATATCTGCTCCTTTTTTCAAACAATTAGTTCAAACAATAATAATCCTCAAGTAAAAGAACAAAATAAATAACCTTCTAATTTTTCTAACTCTAATACAATACACATTAAGCTACTTCATTTTTTTTTTTTTTTTTTTTTTAACAATTCACTTTTGATCATTTTCTTAAATGTGCACATTGACTTGGCATTTAACAAAAATTAAGTCAAATTAAATATTTAGTTTAGGAATTAAATTTTAGTTTGGAAATTAAATATTTAGCTTGGACAATAAATTTTTAGTTTGGAAATTAAATGTTTAGTTTTAAAAACAAATATTTAGCTTGGAAATTAAATATTTAATTTACACCTATATACTGTATTTAGTTTACTAACTAAATATTTAACTTGCAAGTTAAGTATTCAGTTTGTAAATTAAATATTAGTTTGGAACTATGACATTTATAATTGTATGAATAACATGATGAAAATATAATTTTGAAAAAAAAAATTCTTATGAAAGGTTAAATAAACCAAAATACTGTATTGCTGTTAATTTTTGACTGTGTAACTTTACAAACAGCACCTCATAGTGTACAAGCAAAAACATGTTTGGAAATTTTTCAAAATAAAATGTCAATAATCATGAACAAATTAAGTTTACAAAATCTGTTGTTCCTTTACACCTTTTTAGAAAATGTGTAATTTTTTAAGCTTTTTTTTTTTGTTTCATTTTAACCTTCTCCTAACCCCAAAACTACAAAGCAAAGTATTTTCTTTGTCTTCATGGACTCACTTACCCAACAATGTGTAAAAAGACACAAGTTTTAGGATTATAACATTTGCCCTTTCAACGTCTGCTTTATCCAGAGTGCAACATTTTCTCAGGAAACTTGGGGAAAATGTCAGTACAGATGGTATTTGAAGCAAAAACTCTGTAAAACAGAACTCTGTGGTTAAAAAAAATAATAAATAAAAATCTATGTATTAAAACCTCCACCCCCAAAGGGGTGAAAAGACGTTCAGCTTTCAGGACAAATTTTTTTGTCTCTATGACTGATCGTAGCTGATGATGTGCCAACATGAGGAGAGGACAACCTCGGTGTAAGGCAGGTGGTCATAATGTTATGGTTGGTCATTGTAATTAGGTCTAAACTTTGAAAATGACTCCACTTTCTTAGTGAAGAAATATGATGTGAATGTGATCAAAATACTTTACATACAGGAACTAGGCTAAAATAAAAACTTGTTTCTCTCGACAGAATGGAATCAAGAAATCTGAATTATTCAACGCAAGGACAACAAAGGTCATGAATTCACTGAAGTAACAGAACCGATTACCACAGACACCAAATCTGTGCCACGTTTATAACCGTACCAGCAACAACAAAAAAAAAAAAAAACCTAGCCGCCTTCTTGTGTTGTTTTTGATTACCGTATTTTTCGGACCATAAGGAAAACAGATAAGCCAAACTTTATTCAACTCCTTCACAATAGCTCTCAACATTGTTCAGTTGTACCACATAAAATCAGTTCGATGTCGGTAATTAATGCGTAAGGCTCACTGTTGATTTTTGAGAAAATTAAAGGATTTTAAGTGCACCTTATAGTCTGAAAAATACGGTACCTTAAACAAGTTGAATTTCTTTTTCTATTATAGAAACAGAAGTGAAGATTGCTAAACTAACAAAGTTCTTATTTTAAAGAGACCTTTAAAGCACTTTAGATTTATAAAATGCATTAAATGCACTGCTGCAGTGCAGTATGGTCTAAATCAGACTGAGATTTTGTAGCAATGAAACTATTTGTAGTTTGAAGTTTTATGTGTGTGTGCGTTTTTTAATGGCAGCTCTGCAGTTAAGATATTTTAAGCACTACAGCTCTAAACATTTCATTATGAAGAATGAAGAAGTTGTAATGCATGAAAGAACTGCTTTAATATCTTTAAAAAGCAAATGAAGTGGCTCATAAATTGATGTGTTTGTAAGAGCAACATTAAAACCAAGTATTGTTTTCAGAAATTGTTTTGTGAATCTTCTTTTTTTTCCCCAGTTGTTTCCAGATGTTTGGCTTCTTTGTTCATTTGTCAGGCCTTTCAGTGACGTTGTAGCCCCTGAAGCAGCGTTGCCCTTGTGGGTCCCGGCAGGATGGACTGCAGTGCGGTAAAGCTGTAGTGGGGGAGGAGGTGCCGATCAGCATCACCCCCTCCAGGACGAGGCGTTTAAGGTCAGCGCAGAGGAGACACAGCCACTCGTTGACAGTTTTACTGCTACAGAAGCGATTAAATAATCAATAAACTCATGAAAGATGCTGTAAAGGAGTGATATGATGTAAAATACGAACAAGTCAGGCTCATCTCCTCTACCCTCATCAGTTTATTTTTTTAATTTAAACTAAGAAATACCCTAAAGATCCACATTTAATGAAGCCGATCCCAACTCTGAGATCCAGTCTCCCACAAAACAATCAGCGTTGCACCAGTGGTTGTCCCTGTAGCTCTGCAAGAGGAGAACTTCTATTTCCAAAAAGCTGAAAACGGATATAGAGTGCATCTTTTAAGGGAAATGTAAATTTAATGAATTACTGTATTTTCCGGCGTATAAGTCGCTCCAGACTATAAGTCGCATCGGTCAAAAAAAACATCATGAAGAGGAAAAAACATGTTTCAATTCAATTCAACCTTTATTCATCCAGATAACTCATATTGAGCCTTGAAGACTCTTTTACAAGTGAGACTTGTTTAGACAGATAAAAAAGTTGTGAAAGTAACAACATGAAGGATTTGGGAGGCAAAAGACAAAATCCTAACAATTGCTCTCTCAATGGCCAATGAGAGATAGCATGAAATTGAAAAAAAAAAAAAAAAAACACCCCACCCCCATAAGCACATGGTGACGTAGACATTCTGCAGGGGAGGGGAAACGACAAGGGCGGTGAGCGTGTCCAAGGATGCTCTCAGAGGCGCAGTAGGAGTTCTGATAGGAATGGAATAATCAGCCAGTTTGCTCTGGTGAGATACGTAAATATTCTCGAGGGGGTGCGGATGTTGGCCAAGGACAGCGCCAGTGAGAATCCAAGAGCCCTGAAATGATGACACTATTTATTTACCCGGTTTACCCCTGATTGGTCTGTGGACTTCCTCGGTGGGAGGGGAGGGAGTCGCTTTGGTGTATAAGTCGCATTTATTATGCGTTTATTTAATGGTCAAAACAGCTTCATTTCGCCCGGGAAGCGCGGCGCCATCCATTCATCCATCCATCGCAGCCATAGACATCCAGGTCTCTCTTGTAAATGAGTCCTCGAGGCTCAATGGGATTAACCTGCCTAAATAAAGGTTGAATGAAAAAATAAGCCGCTAGCTCTTCAGCGTTCCTCCTCCTCCACCAGCTGAGTGAAGCAAGCGCACATGGCAGGACTCAGTGTTGCAGTGCTTAGAAATTTAAAGCGTCAGTCAAAAATATTGTGTTACGAAAATGGAAAAAATTATATCACAGGACTGACAAATCTATGCCCCCCAAAAAACCTGTGACATATGCTGGAAATAACGGTATTTAATGTAATACATCTGCATTATACGTAAAACTCAGAAATTTCAAGAGATTGCATATGATTCAAATCTAAATAATGTATAACATTAAAACTTTTTATGATTTTTTTTTCATTTAAACTTGTTCAACCCACTTAAAAATCCAAGTTTTCTGTAATACATCCTGCAGAGGGCAGCAGCTGTTCAAGAAGAGACTAAAGCAATGAGTTATTAATGTTCTCCCACCCTCTAAAGACTCTCTCAATGGCCAATAAACTCATGAAAGATGCTGTAAAGGAGAGATATGACGTAAAATACAAACAAGTCAGACTCATCTCTTCTACCTTCATTAGTTGTTTTTTTAATTTAAACTAAGAAATACCCTAAAGAAACACATTTAATGAAGCATATAATGATGCTGATCGGCACCTCCTCCCCCACTTCAGCTTTACCAAAACATGTTTAGAAACTCTTAATCCCACATCTTTTAACAATCTTCTTCTTTAGCTTGAATCCCTTTTTGTTTAGGGGACTTAAATCCCTGCTCCTTCTTTGTAACCATCTCTAAATCATCCATGTCATGCAGTATTTTGGTGACAAAGGCCGTGATTTTGGCTGAAGAAGGAAAGTCTAAATCCTTCTGTCAAACGCGCTCTTGTTTCTCTTCAGATTATGTCGCTCGGAGAAATGGCTCAGCTTCTTATTTCACAAGAAACGCTTCATCTTTTAACAAATAACAGACAGTGAAAGATTATGGGATTAAGCTTTTTTCTTTCTTTCTTTCTTTGAAGAGACCCTGAGAATATTTAGGGGCCTCCACAGAAATGATACATCTCCAAAACACCAAAATAGCCCGTGGTAACAGGTGTGGAGAAGCTTGAGGGTGTGTTTGTTCACTGCTGGAGCCGTCGCTTAAAAGGGCTGGACGTGTTTGTGACACGAGAGAGAAGACGGGCGAAAGAGAGGGACAGCTTTGAGTTTACAGTGAGGCCATTGTTGATGTCCTCGCTCGAGTCAGATTCCTTTCTGCTGACGTGATCCTTCGGTTGAACGTGACATCTAAACTAGTTATTAAAGAGGAAAAGACGCTCCAGATTGGAGTTGTTTCCTGGAAATACATGTGTCTTCATTCCATGAGATTGTCTGGAATGAAGATCCACCCTTCAGTGTCCCAAAGTCGGACAGACGGTGTTCCATGGAGTCTTTGAGGTGCAGGTCCAGACATCTGAGTGTGTAAAGTTACATTTTATGTTCTTTAAACAGAGGGAATCTCTGGATTCAAAGGATGCTGAGATGTAAATAAGATGGACAGCATGAATAACGTGTAAAAAGACCACAAATGTCATAAAACACAGATACAGAACTGTCTGAGTGTTTAAAAACGGCAAATACGAAACTGAGATATAAAAAAACAGATGCAAGCAACAGTGAAACAAAATATTTAAAAAAAAAGTTAAAAATGTGAAACAAGTGGAAATGAAAAACAAATGAAACTGAGCCACAAGACGAGCATTAAGAACAGACGAAAAAATGTTAAAAAAAGCAAAAATAATTTGATGTAAAAAAAAAAAAAAGTGAAAAAAATAACAAAAATGTTAAATAATTTAATAAAAATGGAAACAATGTACAAAACAACAACACAACAACTAATATTAAAAAGCTGTGTAAAATAAGTGAAAACATCCAACGTAAAGATAATAGATTACAAAAAACAACTATTTTACAGAGTATGAGATGCAAAACAATCAAAAATCTGACCTTCAAATGACCTACAGTAAAAAAAAAATAAATAAAATGGCTACAAAAGCAACCAAATAATATTAAAGGAGCAATGGAGTAATCAAGCTAAATTACAAAATATTCAGACATAAAATTATTTAAAATGTTCAAAATGAGAAAATAAATACAAAACGAATAAACTTACCGTAAACAGAAAATGGTCAATTCAGTCTCCTATAATTTATGTACAAGTTTGAAACACAGACTTTAAAACAACTTGATGATGGCAAATTTTGTTAACGAGCTCTGCTGCTCGTTAGGGGACATTGGCTTCAGCTGTTTGTAGTTTTAAAGCTCCAAACAAGCTGCTGTTCCCAGGCTGACTGCTTGTGTGGAGTATTGAATCATTTCTTCTGAAAGGAGATGGTTTATAAAATCAGTCTCAAAAGTAGTCGCACAAGAGTACGAGATTTGCGTACAATAAGTATTGGGTGCCGTTTGTAAAGTTACACAGTCAAAAGTTAACAGCAATATTTTGGTTTATTTAGCCTTTCACAAGAAAAAAATAGTTTTTGTTTTCTAAGTCATAATTTCACCATGTTATTCATACATTTATAAATGTCATAGTTCACTAACTAAATATTTAATTTACAAGCTAAATATTTAGTTTACAAACTAAATACTTAACTAGCAAGTTAAATATTTATTTAGCAAGCTAAATATTTAGCTCCACACTAAAAAAAAAAGGTTTACAAACAAAATGTTTATGTTCAAGATAAATGTTTAATTTAGTTAGTGAACAAAATATTTAGTTGTAAGTTAAACATTTAATTTCCAAGCTGAATATTTATTTTCAAAATTAAATATTTAATTTCTAAAATACATGTAAATATTTATTGTCCAAGCTAAATATTTAATTTCCAAACAAAACATTTAATTTTCAAGCTGAGTATTTAATTCCTAAACTAAATATTTAATTTGCTAACTAAATATTTAGCTCGGACCTAAATATATATTTTCCAATCCAAGCATTTAATTTCCAAAATAAATATTGTATTTAATTTTCTAACTAAATATTTAGCTTGGACCTAAATATTTTCCAAGCTAAAATTTAATTTACAAAATAAATGTTTAATTTGCTAACTAAACATTTAGGTCAGACCTAAATATTTAACTTATTAGCTAAACATTTAGTTAGCAAACTAAATATTTAGACAGAGATATTCACCAAACCAAAATTCAGAACCAGCTTGAAGGGACAGTCTATCTCAATCCAGGGAGTTGGATTGTGGAATGTTCTAGAGAGTGATGTTAAAAATGCAAAAATCAATGTATACAATTAAGAAAAAGGTCAAAACTGTCTTGCTCAAAAACTGTATATGATGTAGCTTAGTGTTTTTGTGTATTACAGATTAGAATAATTACGTAGAGTTATTCATTTTTGTTATGTAGTTTGAAGGTTATCATTGTTTGATGAATGGAACAAAAGAAAAGTATAAACTGGAGTATTTTGATAGTTATAGGAGTTCATTTCAGTTTCAGTTAACCTGAATATTGTTTCAGCTGAGCTTTAGGCTTCATTAAATCAAAGGAAACTCATTTTATCTTAACTTGAAAACTGCTCAACGTGACTGACTGTACAATGTAAATCAGCTCCAGTCGTTATGCTTTTGGTTGGAAATAAAACATGTTTCTAAAAAAAAAAGTGCCAAACCATGGTGGATGCTTTAACTCTGATTAATGGAGCTCCAGCAGCAGCCCGCCTGGCTGGATCTTTGTTTAATGTTTGAAAGCTTTAGCTCCTAAGAGCATCTGCCAAAGCCCGTCATCACTTCCTGCAAGAAAACATCAATCACCCGGCGCTCGCTCGTCTCTACAGCCGAACCATTTGTTAATTACAGAGTTTAAAACTTAATTTATTCACGAGTCTACAGCACGGGAACGAATGAACGATTAAAGCTGTTCGGAGAAATAAGTGCATCGTGAGTTATTGAGTTTCCGACTTGGTAAAACGGTTTGGTTGTATAAAAAGAGTGGACTAAATCGGCATTTGCTAAAACAACAATGTGCAACTTGTGTTGGATGATTTGGCAGCAGGGAAATTAAGAGCAGTGTGAAGAAGCTGAAGGTCAACTTTGATTGTGCCTGATCAGCACAACAGGCAGCTGTCATGATTAATGCGGTGAGACATGAAGACCTGAGCCCTGACTGGAATTTTAAGGAGCAGAAATGCAGATTCCTTAAAAAAGCTCTGGAGGGAAAGGTTTCTGTCCTGCAATGTATTATTTGTGGGTGAATTTAATTTTCATTTTTTCTTGTTTCAACCCCTTCATGTGTCAAACTCGAAGCTTATTGTGTGAATGTTTATGAAGCATTCACATTCACACTACTGTGATCCACTTTTCTTCCGTACGTTTTTCAGCATCTTTCTTCTTCCAAAATTTTTGTGCTATTTCAACAACTCCTATGAAAATGTTCAGCTCTTTCAGGGCAATCCTGCTGCAACTTTTGGTATTGGTGCAACTTTAGCTTTTTGAAATATTTAGCCTTTCTGACATTTTTTTAACCATAGAAAATGAACTGAGCTCATTTTACATCCTTTAAATCTTTACATGTGTTTACAACATTTTACTGCTCCTTTTACATTTTGTTCTAGTTCAGTTCTGTTTCCTTCTGCAAATTTAAACTTTTTTCAGCTACTTTCAGCTGTTTCTTTCAACTGTTGTGTGTTCCTTTCAGATTCTTTCTGCTAATTACATTATTGTGCATCTTCTTACTTCTTTCTGCTAATTTCAGCTAGTTATGCTACTTTCACCTTATTTCTGAAAGTTTCTGCTTTTTCTGCTATTTCAGCTACTATTTAGCCGTTTTATGCTAATTTAAGCTTTTCAAATAATTCCACATTTGTTGCACTCATTTCTACATTTTCAACCTAATTCAGCAAAAATGTGCTCTCTCCACTTCCCTCCGGTGATTTAAGCTTTTTTTTTGCAATTTTTAGCTACTTTTCAGCTGTTTTATGCTAATTTCAGCTTCTTTTTTTTTTCCAGGTAATTTCCGCTTTTTTTGGGCTCATCTCTGCTTCTTTCAGCCTAATTGAGCAAACGTGTTCTTTTTGCTTTCTTCTAATAATTTAAGCTTGTTCTACGTTTTCAGCTGGGGTTTATTCCCAGCATGTTTTTAGCTAATTTCAGCTGTTTTTTAGATAAATTCAAGTTTTTCATGTTAATTTCTGTTATTTTCAGCCTAATTAAATGATTCCCTCTAATTTCAATTTATGGGCCTTACAGCTTTAGTTAGTTTCAGCTACTATTTAGCTGATTTTATGCTAATATTAGCTTTTTCAGCTAATTCCACATTTTTTGCACTCATTTCAGCTTTTGTGTTCATTCAGCTTTCTCCTGCTGATTTATGCTTGTTCTACATTTTCAGCTATACTTTTTGTTGTTGCTGCTAATTTCAGCTGTTTTTCAGCAAGTTTTTTCTGCAATAAGAATTTACACTGAATTTGTGCATGAAATTCAGTTTCTCTAGTTATTATTAAGGGTTCAAATGGATTTTAAAGATGTTTCCATCTGCCAGTCAAGACAAAAACAACAGGATCAAACGTTGAGTGCTGGCATCATCAGACTTCCATGGCGCACCAAGAGGATGAAGCTGCAGCTAAGTTAAACCTACACAGAGGGAAGAAAGTGATACATGTTTTTTTTTTTTTTTTTTTTTTAAAGAAATGCAAAGCTAATCAAATGTGAGATTAAAGATTTTAATTTAGAACAAAAATGACAGCACTATAAAATATTATTCTTGATCACTATTGTTTTTATACTTAGCCTGTTATATGTAATTTCCTGCTTTATGTTGTCTCAACACAGAAACCGATGTAATTGGACGTTTCCAAAAATGGTCTTTGAATTTGTTTATTGCAATAAACACACACAGATGTCACACAGGAGGGGAAGTGTACATAACGAAAAGTTCAGCCCAGTTTTATAGCTCGTTCATGTGACAACTAAAGCCAAGAAAATAGGTCAGAAAGGATTTGTGCTCTGTTCTTTGGTAACTGCTGTTGTCTACTCTGTCCATTTAGCTTAAACATGTTCAACAAGATATCAGTCATGAGATGTATTTGTTCTAGCCAGATAAAGTGGAAGAGTTTATGTGTTGGGGGTTTGTTTTGAATGGGTTGTGAGATTAGCATGTGGATAAGTGCAGCTTCCGTAGTATTGCGTACTCCGTGCCAGTCCGTTGGGGTGAAGAGGGAGTTGAACTGCAAGACGAAGCTCTGTTTACTGGACAGTTTACGTTCCTACCCTCACTTTTAGTCACAAACTTTGGGTCATGAACGAATAAATAAGATTGCAAAGAGGATAGGTCCTAAGACTGAGCCTTGTGGTACACCATTGATGACTGTTAAATAACTGGAGGAAATGCCATTATGTCAGGCGCCATGACCAAAAAAGCTATTTCCCGCATTCAAGGTCAGTCTTTTGGTCCTTTACGCCTGCTTTTCTACTGACTATTACCGTATGTTTTAGACTGTAAGGCACACTTAACATATTTTAATTTTTCTCAAAAAATCAACAGTGAGCCTTATAATCCGATGTACCTTATGTATTATGTGCTTACTGACCTCAAATCAGTTTTATGTTGTACATGGCGCTCAAAAATCTGTCATTGTTTTAGTTTTGCTTAATGCACCTTATGTATGAAAACAGACCCGTTCATTGATATTGCGCCTTATATAATCTGGTGCGCCTTATAGTCCGAAAAATACTGTATGTATAATTGTACCTTGAAATTTGCTTATTGCTGTTTTTGTGCTGACAATGAAATGTTCTCAGTGTGCAAAGTTGCACCATGTCAGAATGACTTCAGAGCACAGCTGAAACGCAGTACAGTAGTACACAAAGTTTGTTTTCTCAGTCATCCAGGTATATAACAACAAAAAAGGTTGAATCATGTCATCTGGACTTCGT
>JARVGV010000694.1:10192830-10203126 GCA_031762435.1 Hypsolebias longignatus
CCCTTGGATGAGGGGCGAAACGTTTCTTTTTAACAAAAAAACGAAGTCCAGATGACATGTTTCAACCTTTTTTGTTGCAGTACAGTAGTATTTCAACAAACTGAAAGCATGAATATATATAGACTAATGCATCACAAAATACTTAGATTGTATAATTGTTTTAGTAAGTGTACAGCTTTGGTCCTGTTAAAGTGCTCTATAAATAAAGCTGGTATTAAGTGTAAAATAAATCAGTTGATAACTATTTGACAGAACATCACTTCAAGAATGACCAAGGCTTCTATTACTGTATTTTTCATTCAACCTTTATTTATACAGGTTAATCTCATTGAGTCATTTACAAGAGACCTGTTTTGAATAAACCACCTACAAGGTTCACACAGCAATAAACAGCTACAAAATGCATATACAGTAAAATAACAAGTAAATCAAAGTAGTGATATAAAAGAAAAATAAAATCAAGTTACATTCAAGCCCTTGAAGCTTTTTGATTAGACATTTTCATCAACTTGTTTTCTGTTAAGTCAGCTAGTTTTTATTTATATATTTTTTTAAACTTAGGTTTTAAGTGTGTTTTTCTTTTACTACTTCAGTGTCTGAAAACGTGGAGGAGTTCCCCGTTTTCCCCTGAGATTTCAAAGCACCTGAATGTGTTTTGTGTCGTGCACGCAGCGCGAGCGCAGTGCAGCTTTAACATGTCCGGCATGCCTTGCGGCGTCCCAGTTCTTCACGTGAGGGTTCCCGTCTCCGATGGGCAGAGCAGCGTTTGTCGGCTGTCCGAGGAGGGTACGGTCTCGCGTTGACGTCCACGACGCTCCACAGAGCCTGGGACACGGACACGTCCGCGTGCTCGGCTCGGAGCCCGTTAACCGGAGCTGCTTCTGCTGTCAGCGCGGGAAGTAACGGAAGGAGGCACATTAAAGGAAAATAAGAGGTATGTGATTTCCACACACAGCTGAGGGCAGTGAACGCACCACTTTTATCACTAATTTTCTATAAAATATTGAGCTAATTATAAATCAGCTGTTGCGTAACTTTGAGTGTTTTGGTTTATATTGTCCTTATCCTGATTTTTTAAAACAATACCGGTATGCCCCAAATTTTTAGCAAATTTCTTAATTTTTTTAGTAAATATTTCACATTGGAATGGGTTCAGTTTGTGTACTGCAGAATACAGTAGCTCAATGAGCCTGCAGGACGTGCACGGCTCCAGTGCGTGTGAATTTCTTTTGTAGGACTCACCCAGCAGTGGTTTTAATCAAAACTTCCTTCAGTTGAGTCACAGGGTTACAGCAGGGAGGGAAAAGGTCCCTGAAGCACGTTCTGATGAAAGCAGGGGCAACTCATTTTCAGCTGTTGTTGGTTTGCAGTAGATTGGGAACATGAGCTAAAACACAACTGAGGGAATGCATTTATTATCAATGAAGCTGTGATCACATACAGGGTTTATTTGCTCTGATTAACAATGTCTTCATTTATTATCTTTAAAACAAACTCAATTAAAAGACAGCCATTCGTTGAAGGTCTACCGTATTTTTCGGACTATAAGGCGCACTTGAAATCCTTTGATTTTCTTTAAAATAAAATCAACAGTGAGCCTCATGTATGTTGTGCTTCCAACAAACCAGTTACAACATTGAGAGTTATTGTGAATGAGTTGAATAAAGTTTAACTTATCTGACTGTTTAGTTTCGCTTAATGCGCCTTATAATCCGGTGCGTCTTACAGTCCAAAAAATATGGTAGTCCTTCAACAAATGGCTGTCCTTGAGTTGAGTTTGATTTAAAGATAATAAAAGAAGACATTGTTAATCAGAGCAAATAATAATAACCCCTGTATGTGAGCACAATTGGTCATAGCTAGGTCTGTCACAATAACCAATTTTGCTGGGCGATTAATTGTCTCAGAAATTATTGCGATAAACAATAATATTGTTTGAAATTTGAGGATAGTAATTATTGCCAAATTTAAGAAGAAATGTTGGTTAATTTTATTTTGGGTGTAGCACCTTTTTTGATCACCGAATTGCAGTATAAGACAGTTTGAACCAAAGGATGGATAGTGAGGGAGCAAGCAGTGTGTCTCTTTAAGAAAGATGGGAGGGAGGCCCCTTGACGTGACATGGGCTGTCTCTCCTTCCTTTTTTTCCAGTTTCCAGAAAAAGAACAAAAACAAAACATTTTACACAAAGGCACGAGTTTCAACCATGAATTTCGGAGTTTCTACAAAACAGTTTTTTTTTTCGGCCTGTTAGCTTAGCTCGTAGCTTAGCTTCTCAGCTTAGCTGCTTTTACCGATCCAAAAACACGATTTTGGACTGTTAAAATGGATTTTAAAGAGAAAGAAAGGGAGGGGTCAGTGAAGAGTACTGGGGTTGATTCTGTGTTATCCAGTGTCTTCAGTAGAAGGAGAGAGACACGAAGAAATGATAAAGCCTATAAATGAAAATAAGGTAGATAATTTTCATTTATCATGCAATTAATTAATTTATTGTTTATAGGGACAGGTCTAGTCATAGCAGCTGCTCATTGATAGTATGAAAAATATGGTACTGTAAATATTGCCTTCTGCCTTTCATAACAGAGTTTTAGACTTGGATCACCTTTTGAGAAATGATGAGGATTTCCAGTTTCTTGGGATCCACTGTGGGATGGACCTTTACAAGGGATCCTTCCTGCCTACAGCCATCAGTATCTATAATATCTCAATGAAATGAGGATAACAAGTTACAACAACATCCCTTTGGATCTTAATAAAGTATTTTGGTCAAAACTTAGAATATTTTCCACAACCTGATGAGAAATTTGCATGTAGAACTCCAGAACGCTTTAATTATCTGATGTCTCTTGTATCGTTCTGCCAAACTTGGTGAATTGAAGCTGTTTAACACGATTATTTTTAAACTTGATACGAAGCTGCTGTGTAATAAATTTGTTGTTTAATCCTGTGTCACACAGACCATGTCATCACTTCATCACATTACTGAGATGCAATGCTGGCTTAACTTTTCACGAGTCGACCATTATGCCTCTGTTACTACTAGGCCTGTTGTGATATTGTTTCTTCGTGTCTCTCTTTCTACTGAAAACACTGGATGACAAAAGGCTCAGCTCCGGTGCTCTTCACTGACCCCTCTCTTTCTCTTTTCGCTTTAAAATCTATTTAACAATCCAAAAATCACGTTTTTAGATTGTCAAAAGCAGCCAAACTGAGAAGCTAAGCTACGAGCTAAACTAACAGGCCGACCCTGGCAAAAACCTCCATCTTGTCAAAGCTTCAAAATTCACAGTTGAAACCCATGCCTTCGTGTATGAAGTTGTTTTTCCCTGCATAAGAAAGCTGAGAACTTGTTTACAAATATTTTTATTAAAAGTTTTGTGTGAAAAATGCTATGCTAAAGAGTTCAAACCAAACCGAACATCCGCCATTTTGAGAACTGAAGAGACAGCCCATGTCACGTCAAGGGGCCTCCCTCCCATTTTTCTTAAAGTGACACGCTGCTCACTCCCTCACTATCACTCTTTTGGTTCAAACAGTCATATACTACCATCCAGTGGTCAAAAAAAGGTACTACACTCCAAACAAATTAAAGATTTCTTCTTGAATTTGACAATAATGACTAATTATTGTCACATTTCAAACAATATTATCATTTATCACAATTATTTCTGTGACAATCGCCCAGCAAAATTTGTTATCATGACAGGCCTAATTATTACCTCGCTTCGCTGAATAAAGGCACGTCGGGGTGGGTTGGCTTTGACCCCCCCAAAATCACACCAAGGTGACCAGGCGTCTTAGTTTTGGCATTCATCTTGAACTGGACTAATTCCAGAATTTAATCAGTTGTAGAAGCGCATCCATTGGTTATTTTTGGGAAGTTTTATTAAAATATGTCCAGCAGTTTTTGAGATATTTTGGGAATAGATACACGAACGCACTCATACTCATCTTTATCTTTCACCTTCCAGGAGCAGAAAAAGTCATTTTAATATTAAATTAAAGGGTTAACTAAATAATGCCCAGTGTCTTCTATAGCCAAAATCTATTACTTATTCAACAAGATAGATTTTCAGAATACAGTATGCCATACATGATTCCAGTAAACCAACAAAATATGTCCATAATTTGTTAATAATAGATTTTTCAGTGAAAAACACATGTTCATATATAAAACAAAATCCAGAATAAACAAACTTTTCTTCCACACACCAAGATTTCAAATAATTTTGTCTGATTCAGCTAACAACTTATTATCTGGATGTTCCTGAAGAGATTCATCCATGTGTGGATTGATTTTAATTAATTATAGTAAACTAACACATTTTGCCTCTAAGATCAGGCTCGTGCTTCTGCAATGGAAAACTCCTCAACCTGGACTGAACAGAATAAATCTAGTCCAGTTTGTATCTTCCAGCAGACACCTCCACCCTCCCACCACCACATGGCCAGCTAATCCACCAGATTTACAGGCTTATTGTCCTCCCCAATCTGATTAGTTTGAACTTTTTAAAGATTTTGCTCTTATCTCCTTTGCATGGTGATTGCTGCTGCGTGCTTGTGCAGGGTGAAGCCGTAAGTTGGGCTTCCCAGAATAGATGGGTGACGGTATATTCCGTGCATCCCGAAGCTCTTCGCTCAGCCTCTTCTGAACCTGCAGCCTCGTCTTTGTCTTCAGCTGATGACGGTGTTTAACTCTATCTGAGCTGGAAGGAGAAAAATAGACGACACACGCCGAAAGAGGCAATTTAAAGATTGCAGTAGACGTGACCACTGGGGTTGGGGTGGTGGTGGTTTATTACTGTCAAAGAAGGCGGTGAGCCAAGTCCAAAGGCACAAAGTCAGGAGTGCATTACTCTAAAGGTGAGGATCACTGAGTCTGCAGGATGCACCATTAAGAAAAGGGACATCTCATCTCAGGACGAGGGTCAAAATCTAATTTTATGTGCTCGTAATTGAAACACCTGCTGATGTTGGTAGTTCTTGTTTCTATTTGAGCCATTCACTCCCGACATGACAATCACTTATGTCAACAACAGCCATGTGTTCTCGAGAAATAGTACCCCAGCTTTGTCTTTCTTTTTTTTATATACCATCTCCAAATATTACTCCAAGGTTTTGATTGAGAATTAGAAATATGAGAGGCTAAATGTAAATTATGTCGCATTCACTTGGGCTCAGACGTTCGAATTTTCAAGAGCCGAGTCAGAAATTTCAACCTCGTCGAACCTTGAAGTTGTAATTCCAAACTGGAGAGTTGGAGGTTTCTCACCAGCCTCCATGGCTTCCTCGCACACAAAACTTAGAAACACTGTAGTTATAACTTTATAACTGTTGTGTTTTTCAAAAACATTTAATTTTATTGTACCCATAACAATACATGAAGGTCTCTTTAATTCATTCAAAATTACAGTATTGTTTTATTTAAAATTTGCTTCAGCAAATCTGATTCTGTTTTCTTATGCTATTAGCAACAGTTCCACTCTGTAATGTTTCAGTTAATGTTCAGCGTATTTTAGCTTTTACCTATTGTTTGTTCATTTTAGCTGCTATAATGCTATTTTTAAGCTTTGTATTACTATTGTTTAGTGGATTTTAGCCTTTTTTCACTATTCTGCTACTTTTAGCTTTAGCTGCCGTTGTGATCATTTTTAGCTTTGCACCGTTTTGCTCGGTGTAGTTTGTGTTCTGCTCTGCTGGGGGAGTGGTGGTGCAGAGGTTAGAGAAGGTGAGTCTGGGATTGGAAGGTCTCTGGTTCAACTCCCCAGACCAACGACATCAAAATGTGTCTTTGCCCCACTCTGGGCCCTGGAGCTCTCTGCTGCCCACAGAGGGCTGAATGCACACAAAGTGAGACAGGAGTACTTTAACTTTCAAATGAGATAAATTAATTTACCTTTTAATAATCGTTTTAATTAAGTATTATTTAGGATTCAAATAAGGAAAATTAAATGATTTTAAGTGCGCCTTATTGTCTGAAAAATACGGTATGCTTAAGGTTTTTCTCTCCAGATAATAGAATGCTTTGTTTTGTCTACAACAGGATTATTCAATTAAGTTGTTCAGAGGGCCACAACTACGAAACCTAGAGCTCAGGGGCTGGACATCTAGCAATTATTGTCATTAATTAAGCTGGTTTTACAGTTTAAAATCTAGTTTTATTTAAAAATGCACCCATTGTTGGGCTGAACTGAGCTCACCAGCGGGCCTGATTTGGCCCCCGGGCCATCAGTTGAATAGTCCTTGTATATAAACATGAGTAGAAGAGAAATACTGTATTTAGTCGGTGATTTATAATATCACAGCAGCTCCAGCTCTAAAGACGAAATGTGAGGCCACCCAGACCAAACTTTAAGAAACCCCGGTGCAGACCACGCCTCGGTGTTTTCTCGTAGAGGAGACAAAGAGGAACTAACAGGAAAGTACGGCTTGCTTCTTAATTGTTTCGGCCTGTTAGGTTTTCTCTTCCAGACTGTTCCCGGTAATCAGTCCGGTAGTCTGTGTAAAAGCTCAGACAAAGCCAGAGAAGGGTTGCTATGGTGAGGGATTGTTTGCATCCAGTCAGGCTACTATTCATGTGCACACACACACACGTTACAGAGTGCTTTTTTGTTTGAGCCCCCTTCCTTGTTTCAGTGGACCCCCTTTTGCTGCCAAAACTTCCTTAAAAAAAAAAAAAAAAAAAAAAAACCTGGCATTGGATTTAATTATTGTGTTGAAATGCTCTCCATTCACCCCAAGTAGTTCTGTTATTTTTATTTTTAATGTTTTTATTGAAATATGTGATACCAAAGATTTTAGTTCCACACAGTTTATTTAGAAATTCACAACAAAAGTCCTTTAAAAAACTGAAGGTTCTGCTTCCCATTTTACTTTTAGGAACTCTAGGAACCTCAAGTAAACCTGCTGTCTGAAAGCGAAGTGCTCTGTTGGGAAAATATTATGATGGCCCTAATTTGTAAAGGAACATTTGTAAAAACAGAATTACATTAGAAAAAATACAACAAAAACACATTTGAAAAAAATTGAATTTGAAAAAAATGGAATTACATTACGCCAAAGCGGCAGTGGCTGGAATCACATTTGAAAAAAACAAAACAAACAGTTACATTTGAATAAACGGAATCACATTAGAAAAAAGTGGAATTACATTAGGAAAAAACCAGAATCACATTAGAAAATATAGAATCACATTAGAAAAAATAAAATCACATTAGAAAAAATGGAATCACATTAGAAAAAAATGGAATCACATTAGAAAAAATGGAATCACATTAGAAAAAAATGGAAGTACAGTTGAAAAAAAAACAGAATTACATTAAAAAAGAGCATTTATATTATTTTTGAATTTTACTGGTTTTAGTTTCCTGCACTGGATCTAGCTGTTTTGTTTTGTTTTTCTTTTCACTACTTTGTGGCTGTCCTTTTGGTTGCTATTTTGTTTTGATTTGTTAACAAACAAAAAGTAAGAAATTAAAAATTTGCATGCCTCTTTTGTGACGGTCAATTGATGTCATTGTTACTCACTGTTGTCATCATTCTTTAAGAAATCAGGTCTGTTGTAAATGAGTCCCCAAGGCTCAATGGGATTAACCTGTCCAAATAAAGATTGAATTAATTCCGTTTTTTTTTTTTTATTCAAATGTAATTCCATTTTTCTAATGGGATTCTGTTTTTTTTTTAAATTTTTTTTATTTATTTTTTTTGTCAAATGTGATTCAGACCACTTCTGCTTTGGCTTAATGTAATTCCATTTTTTCAAATGTTGTTGTGTTTTTGTTGTTTTTGTTCCAAATTGAATTCTGTTTTTTCAAATGTTTCTCATTTACACCTCAGGACCAGTGTAAAATATAGAACCATAAGATTGGTAATATAAGATGGAGCTAGGTTGTTGGGGGCTTTGTAGATTTAGATTATACTCTGAATTTTACAGGAGGCCAATGAAGAGAAGCTAAAACTGGAGAAATATGAGTCTCACCAGAACTCTGGCGACATTGTTTTGGATCAGCTGAAGACTTTTTAAAACCTTTTGGGACACCCAGATAATAAATAATTACATTGGTTCAGGCTAGAAGTGATAGATATTGTTTTTGTCCATCAGTCTTGTTCTGATTGTTTGTGGGGGACAGTTGGTAAGTGAAGTAGCAAGGGTCAGGAGTTCAAGCTCAATCAGCGGGTTGGTTAAACTTTAATTAAGCAGAGGGCTGAGAGAGCAGTGGACTGAACATGGCAGGAAATGAACTGTGCAGTTCAACTCTGTGTGAAATTAAACCTCTTTTTATTTTGCATCTCGGGGTTCACTCAAAAGATTTTCTTCTCTTCCGGCCCCGTTCTGTGATATTAAGAGCTTCAAGTGGCATTCTCTCACTGGTCCGCCCCATGAGTTGCAGCTTGTTTGAGGAAAGTCTAATAGGAAACCCTGACTCGTCACTCTGCCCTCCTCTGGCATCCTGAGAATGAAACTTCAGGGGAGGCGGACCGGAGTCACAACTAAGATTAGCTCAGTGGTTTACAGCCCAGACAGCGTAATATTCCTCATGTCTGAAAGCAAACGACTGGCAAAATCTGTCTGAAAGCAGGAATTTTCACAGTTGGTGGTGATTTATCTTCTCCGCAGCACTGCAATATGCAATTGTCTTTATTTTTATTCTGTTGATTGCTCTGTTCAAGGATGAACTAGTGTGTGCCACCTCATTTTTATTGAATTCTACATTTTTACACATCCTGGACGTCTTAAATATTCTGATTTTGTTCCCATCCCTTTAAAAACTGACTCTAGTAAAGCTTTTTATCACAATTTTCAGCTAAACAGCTTGTTTATTAAATGTGAATCTATGTGAAATGGTGACAGCGCTGCTACAGTTTCTTTATTCTCGCACAAAGATTTAATTTTTTTTGATGAATCGCCAAGTGACGTTAGAATGTGGTTTTGCTGAGTCTGGCATTTTTCCCACACCTTCTGACTGTGTGGACACAAGTCGCAGAGCTAGTCTAAATATGAAAGCATGCATTTCCAATGAAGCTGACCCAAAAATAGCCGCCCGTGTCGCAGCATGCTAATTAATCTACGCTCGGCTGTATGATTTATTTATTCACTGGCAGCATCCGAGTAGCTGTTGCCGAGACTGGATTCAGAGAAAGTGAAAATGGTCTGATGGAAATTCAGAGCAGTGGTGGCCGCAGAGAGCAAAAGGTGGAGGTGGCTGGGCCACAGCTGTAGTTTCCATAGCGATGGGAGTGCTGCAACTCGCCAGGAGGGCGAAGAAAATCGAAACTCGTTTCCACAAGGGTTGGAGTTGTGCAGTAAGGAGTTCGGTTAGTGTCTTTACACGCCAAGCTGCAGGTTTACAGGTCAAAGCATCTGTAAGCTGACGCGTGAATGCTGAGTCAGCGTTCATGTCAAGCATCATTAAAACTCACTCCGTGCTCTCGCTATACGTCTGTTTGAGCCCTTTCAGCTGTTCGAACATCCAAACATTCAACTCACTGAGGAGATACCTGTGTACTTTTTTTTATACTTACAATTGTTTTTGTTGGAGAAAAATATTCTCTTCTTTATTTCACTGAAAAGGAGCCACACTCGATGACAGGAGAAGATTTTTAACTGGTTCTTACTTGCAAGGACAGATTTTCAGGACAGGTTACAGTATGAAGCCCAGTCACAAGAATCTGCCACGGGCCGTGTGTGCAGCTTGTTTTTATACTCTTATCATTTCTGCCATGCTCACAGACTCTGAGGCGACCTTGGAGCAGTAGCTGCATGCTGCCACCTCACCCAACTCCTCATTCAGCTTTATATTAACCCAAACATGTGGTTCATGGGCAGAGTTAACATTCTTAGCCATAGCAGTTAAAAATGTCCATAAACTTTGACCAAAATTTCCATAACATTTTTCCCATAGACCTAATTGGAGATTTCTTCATTTCCTCCAGAAACAATGTTCTTTGAAATATACTTCATTGTACTTGCGTTGTTTTTTGTCTTATGCTAATCTTAGCTCTTAGTTAGCCTTTTGATTTCTTTTGATTTAAGTGTTGCTATTCTTTTTTATACCCTTTTTTTTTTTTTTTTTTTTTTTAGCTATATGTTAGATTTTAGGTAGTATTTTGGCAATCTTCCAGTTAACTTTAGTTACTTTTCGATAGCTTTTGCTAGCTAGCTTTTTGCTGCTCTCAGTTTATAACTAGCCTTTTGCTTGTTGAAGCTAGCTTTTTGATACCAAGATGGTGTAGAGGCAGGGCAGACGGCTTGGGACCCAAAGGACCCAGGTTCGATCCCCGGTCACTGCATCCCTT
>JARVGV010000694.1:10209029-10220758 GCA_031762435.1 Hypsolebias longignatus
TAGATGTTGGCACCTCCACATCATTGCATTCACTTTTTATTCACTATTTGTTTAGTGTCCCAACTTTTTTGGAATCCGGTTTGTATATTCTGTTTTCTTGTACTTCAGTGCTTGGCCTTTAAAAACCTCGTGTCTCCTTCCTTAAAACATGACTCTGAATTTTTTATTTTTTTTTTCATGGCAGGGCGGACTGGCCGGTACACTTTGATTGAGAAGTGGCGGGACACCGAGCGCCTCCTGGCGCCGCATGAAAGCCCTGTGGTGTCCCTCAACAAGTGGGGTCAGTATGCCAGCGACGTGCAGCTCATCCTCCAAAGGAACGGCCCGTCCGTCAGCGAGCGGCCGACCTCCGAGGGGCTGACTCGTGTCCCAGAGCGGGGACTTTACCACCAGAGCCTCCCACCTCTCGCCAAACTTCATCCGTCAGGGACGGACCGCTCGTTCAAACGGCGGGAGCCCAAACGCAAGTCGCTGACCTTCACCGGGGGCGCCAGGGGTCTGCGGGAGATATTTGGAAGAAGCAGAGATGCTGAAGGTAATACAGGCAACTTTTGTTGCTTTTCTTATGGAGGATGTTTATTATTATTTTTTAAATCTAAAACAACTTGGTGTCCTTTTTTTGGTTCTCTCTCAGCCAAACGGACGCAGCAGCGCGGCGTGAACCTGAACTTGAGCAGAGTCGGAGGTGGTGGAACTGCGTCTCTGCCCGGGAGTCCAGCCAGGGAGCTGAACCGGCTGGTGCAGCTGCAGAGAGACAAGCTCCAGGCGCTGGAGAGCCACCTGCTGGGCTGCGAGGCTGAGCTGCAGGACTGGGAGGATGTCGCTGGACAGAGCAGCGATGTGAGAACCCTTACTCAACCCCCCCACACCCAACATCATCTTTAACGTAACAATTATGTTTGCTTTACTTATTAGGAGGGAAACCTGGAAGACGAGATGCTGCTTTTGGAGCAGCAGGTAAGGAGGAACGATGCTGAGATGGAGGAGGAGGAGTTCTGGCAGAACGAGCTGCAGATTGAGCAGGACAGCGAGCGGCTGCTGCGGCGACAGCTAGCAGAGCTGCAGGGCCGCGTGCACGACTGCGAAGCCGAACTTTCAGAGCACTTGGCACGCGTTCAGGTGAGAAAAGCTGCAGACCTTCGCCATTTTACTTGTTCTTGTTACTTTGTCCTCAAAGTGCAACCACAATGTGTTGGGATGTTAGGTTCTACCTCTCTGACTGAACCTTTTGTGTCCACATCAAGGACTTTATTTCAACATTGGCAGCTCTTCGGTGTGGGGTACCACAGGGATCTATCCTCGGTCCTCTTCTGTTTTCTTTATACCTGCTGCCATTAGGTGCTATTTTTTGTAGACATGGCATACCTTTTCATTTTTATGCCGATGACTGTCACACTTCCTTCTGAAGCGCGCTGGTACACACTCTATCCAACCTTTTCTTGACTGCCTGGTTGACATCAGGGATTGGATGGCTATAAATTTCTTAAACTTTAATGAGAAGAAGACAGAAGTCATGTTGTTCCCTCCTAATGCAGGAACTACTGTATTGACCTTTACTCTCTAGCCCCGTTAGAGAAAAAAGTGGTCACTAATATGTGAGTAAAAATGGACTTTCCATGAAATTAAACAGTCATGTAAACATGATTGTTAAATCCTGTTTTTTTTTTTTTGTTTGTTTGTTTGTTTGTTTGTTTCAGTTGACTGTTTAATTTGAAGCCCATATTGTCCCAAAGTAATCTTGAGACAGTAATACATGCTTTCATAACATCCAGGCTCGGTTACTGCAATGTGCTTCTTTTTGCTGCTGCCTGATTTTTAACTGTTACAAGCAAAAGAGAGCACATTACGCCAGTTCTGGCCTCCCTTCACTGGCTCCCGGTTCACTTTCTGATTTATTTTAAGTCTAGTTTAAAAACTCACTTTTATTCCCTGACTTTTGACACTGTGTGAGTTGATTTTAACTTGTCTGTACAGTATTCTACAATGTTAATAATTTAGTTCTTTACTTATTTGGATCCATGCATTTTATCCTGTGTCCTTTGCTTATTTAGTTTTTGCTGTACAGCACTTTGGTTGATCTTGTTGCTACTTTATAAATAAAGTGGGATGGGATGTTATGTAAAATAAAATTAAAAGGTGGGGACTAATGCACCCCTATACCATCAGAGAGGCAGACTTGTGAACTGTGCCCTATTACCCGGCTGGATGGTCCCTGTCTTCTTTAGTGCAGAGGATGTGGCATCTGTGGTTGCCAAAAACATTTTCAGAATGTATTCATCTGACCACAGAACAGTTTCCACTTTGCCTCAGTCCCTTTTAAATGAGCTTTAGCCTCTAGAAAACAGCCGAGTTCCTGGTGGTCACATGTGCCTTCTTTTTAGCTTGATAGTTTTACCAACACTTGTGGATGGAACAGTGAACTGAGTTTACAGACTGTGACTCATGCACGTTTTCCTGAGCCCATGTAGTGAAGTCCAGAGCAGAATTTGGTGAAACATTCACACTATTGTGATCCTGTTTATATTTATTATTCAGGTTACTATTCTTCTTCTGTACGTTTTTTCAGCATCGCTCTTGTTCCACAATTTTTATGCTATTTCAACAAATCCTATATCAAAATGTTCAGCTACAACCATTTACTGCTCCTTTCACCTTTTGTTCCAGTTAAGCTTGTTTCAGCTTCCTTGTGCAATACAAAAAAAATCAGCTACTTTCGTCTGTTCTTTCAGCTGTTCTGTACTCTTTTTTTGCATTATTCTGCTAACTACAACATTATTGTGCTTCTTCTAACTTATTTCTGCTCATTTCTGCTTGTTATGCTCCTTTCTGTTAATTTCTTCTAGTTTCAGCTTTTTCTGCAATTTCAGCTGCTATTTAGCTGTCTTTATGCTAATTTAGGCTTTTTAAGCCAATTTCCACATTTTTTTTGCACTCGTTTCAACTTTTTACAGCATAATTTAGCAAGATTGTGCTCTCTCTACTTCTAATAAATTTAAACTTGGTTCTGCCTTTTTTAGCTACTGTTCAGTTGTGTTTTTTGCTGTTGCTAATTTCTGCTTTTTTCAGATATCATCCAATTTTTTGTGCCAATTTCTGCTTTTATAAAGCATAATTGCCCACAATTGTGCTCTCTCCACTTCTTTTGGCTAATTTATTCATTTATTTTCAATTTTAGCTACCGTTTTATTTTATTTATTTTTATATATATATATTTTTTTTTTTGCTAATTTCGGCTATTTTCAAATATTTCCACTTTTTTGTGCTCATTTCTGCTTTAAGCTTAATTGGGCAACATTTGCTCTCTCCACTTGCTTCTGGTAATTTAAGCTTCTTGCTGTTTTTTTAGCTACTATTCAGCTGGTTTTAGTGCAAATTTCTGTTTTTCCTCCAAATAATTTTAACTTTTTTGTGCTCATTTCAGATTATTTAAACCAAATTCAGCAAATTTGAGTTATTTCTGCTTTCTTCTGCTAACTTAGGCTTGTTCTTCCATTTCAGCTAATTTCAGCTGTTTTCCAGCCATAAGCATTCACACTGCATTTTCGCCGCAAATGCACCTTCTCTAGTTTTAGTTGTTTTTTCACAGACTGTTGAACCTCTGTCCATCTTTACGTCTGAGAGATTCATCCTTTCTATAACTCTTTTTATTTTTAAACTCACTTCTTCTGACAGTTTCACTAATTAGTTACAAAATCCTCCTTCAGCTGTTTCTTAGTCAAATCGCTGTCTTTTACAGTTTGTTGTCCTTGTCTCAAATTTTTGAGATGTTGTTGCCTTCAAATCCAAAATGACTTTTTAAAAATTTTTATAATTTTTTTTTAAAATAATACAATTTCAGTTTAAATATTTACCGTAAGTTATCATGTTCCACATAAGAGTTTGTGCTGCTTTAAAAAAATCATTGCGTTCTGAAAGTTACCGAACATTTCAACTTTTTTTGTCTTGAGCTTGTAAAAACAGTTTATTTGTTTGTAGCTTTGAGGTGATTATTTTTTTGCCGTTTTCTTTAAGAGTATGGAAACAGGCCTGGAGCAGGAGCGACTGCAGCAGGAGGCTGAGCTCAACCTGAAGGTGCAGCAGGAGGAGGTACAAATCAGTTTCTCTTGTTTTATAAACTCATACCAGCCTGCAAGCAGAGTGGGACGTTTCCCGTATCTCAAGCTCCTGATTCCTTAAAAAAAAAAAAAAAAAAAAAAAAAAAAAAAAAAAAAAAAAAAAAAAAAAACACTTTAAGGCACAACTTGCATTTTCAAATCTCTCGCTCTTGTTAAATTGTAACAATTATTCTCCTTTTCTTGCTTTTCTTTAAAGTTTGTAAGTGCTTTTTGTATTTTAGGTTCAAGCCCAGTTGCAGAAGGTGAGAGAAGAGCTGGAGGTGCAGAGCCAACAAGCGGCACAGCTGGAAAGCAGCTGCAAGGCGCTGGAGCGCTCACTTTGCCAGTCGGGCAAGAGCCTTCAGGTCAGACCCATTTCTCCTCTTTTTAAAGTTAAAATTACGATAAATATAAGAAAATTTCAGCAATTTCCCATAAAAACATAAACCCCAGCTTACAAACATGTAGAGGATCCTTGTACATAGAAAAACTGCATGGTCGTTATAATATGAGGTATTAACATTATCAGCATTATTTGCCTGATTAAAAAGAGGATTAATACCGTATTTTTTTTGGACTACAAGGCGCATTAAGCGAAACTAAAACATTTTGACCGATTTTTGAACGCCGTGTACCATTTAAAATTTGTTCGAGGTCAATAAGCACGAACAGAATTAATACATAAGGCGCACCAGATTATAAGGCTTACTGTTGATTTTTGAGAAAATAGAATTATTTATGTGTGCCTTATAATCTTATGTACTTTATATACTTGTATATACCTATAGTAGATAAAAAGCAGTACGTATGCAGCCCCATCTTAAAGCTAATCTGGTTTATGACTTGGAGGTTCTCTAGGCCACTTCCACTTTTATTTAAAATATCATCTCACTTTGAGGTAATGAAATGAAGAAAAAGGAACCAGTGGCGTCAGCTGTGCTCCAAAAAGTGACTTTCCATGAATGTTTCTTGTGCGAGTCAGGCGCAGGCCTCACTGCCTTGTGTTGTCGCCGCAGGAGAAGGAGCAGGAACTGGACCGGCTGACCAAAGAGCTCCGACAGGTCAACCTGCAGCAGTTCATACAGAAGACTGGTACCAAAGTGACGGTGCTGCCTGCTGAACCCGTGGAGAACAACAGCAGCGGTATCTACAGAACCAGGCTGAAAATGCACACAGCTATCCTAAACTTAATGCAAACAGGTCCCTGTGAAAAGCCCTCAGCTGTTTTTGGCTCATGCTGTGTTGTTGCATGTGCGTGGACGTGTTGCCATCTTGTGGTCATCCTCAGAATGAGCCATTAAACAGAACTGACTGTGACTGATCTTATTCTCAAGCAGGTGATTATAATAAAACATCTTTATTTATTTATTTTTTTCCTGCAGGCGTGGAATTGAAACGACTCGGTTCCTCCCGACTTCTCCCCAGCGCCCTCCGTGCCCTGCAGAGCCGCGTCTCGTCCAGCCTAAACCCCGAAGGCATCTACGTCTGACTCTGTAAAGTCCAAACAGACACACAGCTGAGCAAACTGATGAGACGGGAACCTAAAAACAAAATCCAAACAAAGATCTCCAGTTGAAGCAGGTTTTTTTAGGCTGTGCGCTGGTGTCGAGGCTCGGGTTTGCATTTTACCTCCATCTCGCTGGAAAATCAAACTGATGTCAATATTGATTTGCATATTTAACATTTTAACTCGGCGTGACCTCTGATGGGTGAAAGAGAATGAAGCATCTGTGTGAGTTAAAAAAAACTAACAAGCAAAACAAACCAGCAGATCTGATCTTTGAGGCGACCGCTGCAGACAGATTGTGTTTACGTTGCTGTAAATCACAAGAGAAATTCAGGAGTTTTGACTAATGTACAGAAATACTAGCTGCATGAGCATGCACAGACCTTACTTGTGTTTTAATCATAGCCATATTTGATTGCCTTACTCTGGTGTTTTTGCACCAGACGCCAATAAAAAAAAAAAAAAAAAAAAGAAGTTTAAACAAAATTAAAACACTACGCGCCATATGAGTTTGATTCAGGAAACCGCTGGTCACAGCTGATGTCAGTGTAGCTTCTGGCTGGGTCAAGGTTTTTGTTTTATTTTATACAAGTTTAGACGTTTGTGTGGATTGAAATGGGAGGTAAATTAACCTATTTTTTGTATTTTTATTTTTTCGAAGGAAATCCCCTCTCTGTTTTGTGTTAAAAAAAAAGAGATTTAAAAATCATAAAAATTAGCTGAAACGTGAAATTCAGCGTCAAGATGCAGTGTCAATACATGACCACCAGGTGGCGACAAAACACGTGTTATTCAGGCGTCACACTCTGGTCCCATGAATGGGTATTCATTTGTAACAAAGCCTCAGCACTTTATTCATTAAGGTGCCACTTTTTCATTTATATTTAACCTTTTAACAAACTAAAAATGTATCATATGAACCAAAGCTAGTGTAAGAAAATATAAATATTAAATAGAAGAATGTATTTTATATATAGAAATAGATATATACATGTACAGTATATGCTCTAACTTCACTTTGTAAATGTGTTTTCTGGGTTTGTTGAAAGGGAATGGGGGGTTATTAGAGGTCATTCACGAATATATCTGCAACTGCTATGATATTCCTCCACAAAACCCTTCCTCAAAAGATCTGAATTAGCCCTTTAAAGTCCCCTTTGCTATTTAAGTGGCTCTAATGATCTGTTTTGAACAATAGGACATTCATAATCCAGTATCTGGCCCAACAAAGAGACGGGGAAAAAAATGCTGATGACTCATCCTGCATATGTAGCGTCCAGTAAAACGCTTCCTAGCATGTAATTTCAGCAGAGATGAAGTGAAATCGTAAGTCAGAAATGTGTAAGTACGGTAAGCCAACATCCTAATTGTTGGTTGTCAGGAGCTTTTAAAGTTGTGTTTGTGCACCTACAGTGCGTCAGTTTCCAGTGCGGCTCTGTATTCGCATGAGGCCACTCTTTTGTTGTTTGTTTGTTTGTTTCAGAGCAGTTTTAATTTGCGCAGCCATAAATCTTCTCCGTTTGTCCGCGAGCTTGAAAATTCCCCCTGCGGTTTCTTTCCGGGTGTTCTAAACAACCGTGGGCTTTTCTGCAATTACTTCATCTGACAAGCTGGGAAATCTTACTTGAGCCCAGGCAAAGACGTTGATGTACAACAGCGAGGCGTAGCTTAGCTTTCCTTCACAGCGCAACGGTAGTGGCAACATTCTCAGCCCTCGATAACGGAAAGGTTCTATAATAGCACGCCTTACAGAGAAGAAAAACAAACGTCTACGTATCACGTCAATGTAAGGACTATTTTTACAGTAGATTCAAGTCTGATGTGCAGTCAGCTAATGGGCTGTATGTGCATGCTAATGTACGCTTGGGTTGTTTGAACTCCCAATTAATGGCAACCAAGGAAATTTAGTTCTGTTTTGCCCTGTTGAGTTTTAATGATGAGTGGGTTTAGCAGTAAAAAAAAAAAGCTAAACCTCCTCATTATTTCCATGCTTTTTCTTTCTTTGACAATAAGAACGCTTCTGAATGTAAAGCAGACCTATGTTGCATTGGAAAAAAAAAACCCAGAAAAATAACTGTGGCTGGTTGCATCGTTGTTTTTCCTCTGATTCACACCAAGACGTCAATAATTGGCTTCTCTTGAGCCATCAGTGGCGTTTTTTTTTTTCAGAAGTGCATTCACAAATTAGATGATGGAGCTATTATGAGAACGGCCATCAAGAGGGTTTAAAAAGCTCATCGAGAGACGTCGTGGCTCAGGGACATTTCAAGACGCAGAATTACTCAGACAAGAATGGACAAAGTAATTATGGATGAATGCTTTTCACAATGCCTCGAACCGTTAGGCAACTTAAATCGGACGTTTGTCATGAAGGACCGCTGGAGCAAAGACACGGTGCAAGTACCGTAACTGGGAGAGATGTACATAAAATGTGTTTCAGATGCTCCTGAAGCGTGTTTACATCAACACAACTCTGTAAACATCCTAATTGGATCAGTGACCTTTAATGTCTAATAATCTAGTTTGAAATCGGAAAAAAAACCTAATATATTTTGTATTGTCTGCCTACAAAGTCACCTACTGTATTTTTTTATTCTGTCAGAATTGATCAAATTGTTCTCTTTGGGTTTAAGTTACTGATTAAATTCAGGAATAATGTATGTGTATAAATAAGTGATTAAAAAAATAAAAGAAAACATGGTAAATGTCAATAAACTGCAACTCAGTACTGAACTGTGTGTGATTCTTATAGAGCTTTACATAATTATTTCCAGGAGAATATGATGATGAAAATAAAAGCTTTAACTTTTCATATCTGTAAAAAAAATAAAAATGGTGTCATGTGATGGAACCCCTCGTTTTTCAAAACCACAAAACGGAGCTTCATGAAGTACCATATTTTTCGGACTATAAGGCACACCGGAATATAGGGCGTGTTAAACGAAACAAAACGGATATGTCAAACTTTATTCAACTCATTCACAATAACCACATAAAATCAGTTTGAGGTCAAGGACAACCAGAATTATTACTGAATTATAAGGCTCACTGTTGATTTTTGAGAAAATTGAAGGATTATAAGTGCACCTTATAGTCTGAAAAATACGGTAAATAGTTTCTTATCTAACACAGTGTAATTTGATTTGGTAAATACATTACTGTAATTAAAAACCTGGACCCTTCAGCTTGTTCAAATTTCAGACCAATCTCAAAACTTCCCATTCTTTCTAAAATCTTGGAGAAAATAGGTTTTATTCAATTAAATGTGTTTTTGAATGAGAATGTTTGAGATCTTTCTATCTGGTTTTAAACCATTACACAGCACCAAAACAGCTTTAGTAAGTGTTTGCAATGACATTCTTGTAGCAGATGACTGGTCAGTTTGTGATCCTTGTACTCCTGGACCTTACTGCTGCTTTTAATACAGTTTCGTATTCTCATATTGCAGTTAGACCACTGGGTTGGGATTACACACGCAGCATTAGAATGGTTCCATTCTTATCTGAGCGATGGGAGCTTTTGTGTTAATATTGGTAATATATTATCTGCTTCAGCACTTTTTTCCTGCGGAGTTCCGCAGGGCTCAATTCTTGGACCCCTTCTGTTCTCACTATCTGCTGCCTTTAGGGTCTGTCCTGAGGAAACATGGTCTTACTTTTCACTGTTATGCTGATGATGGTCAGGTTTATATGCCCTTTAAACCCAGTAGTTCATGCACAATCCACCTTCAGTTAGTGTCTTGATGACATTAAGGCATGGACGGCTTCAAATTTTTTAAGTTTAACGATCAGAAAACTGAAGTTGTGTTTAGCCCTTGCTCTACTGCTGTTTCTATTCCTGTAAACCTTGACTCTCTTAAGCCAAATCTTCAGCAGTCTGTAAGTCTCGGGATGGTTTTAGACTTGGACTTTAAGTTTAATAAACAGATTAACCCTGTTCTCAGAGGAGATCGGGCTTTTTCAGTCTTGTGCCCTGAACTATGGAACAATCTGCGCCTCAATATTAGACAGACCACTTCACTTCCTGTTTTTAAATCTCTTTTAAAAAACACTTCTGTGTTCATTGGCTTTTAACACAGTGTGATTTGAGTCGGTATTTTATTGATTTGTGTTCTTTTCAGTTTTTCTTTTGATGCTTTTAATTAAATTTTGATATTCTTTCTTTAAATTACTGTCATTGCTTTTTATTGTTAAGTACTTTGGTAACAGCTGCTGTTTTTAAATCTGCTTTATAAATAAAGTTGACTTGACTAATTTATGTTGACGCCTATAGAAGTAATGTTCGGATGTATTGGCCTAACTCTGGTCTGGTTTAAAAGCCTAAACATAACCGAGTGGTTTTGGTTCGTTAACAGAGGTAAAACCAGACAATATCTTCATGTGAACATTGCAAGAAAGTCTAATTTACCTCATTTCCTGTTTATTTCTCGGCATAATTTAGCTTTAATTCTTCTCCTTGGCCTAACTCTGGTCTAATTTAAAAGCCTAAACATAGCCAAGCGAGGTGTTCAACTAAAAAGGAAGATTAAAAAGCCCAAAATTTTAAAATAAAGCATCAGCAGGTCCAACAAATTATCATTTTTGTGAAATGCGTTCCATGAAACATCTAAATATAAATAAGGAAATAACTGCACCCCACAAATCAACCTGTCCTCTAAATTTTTTTTGTCTTAAATCTTTTCACGTCTCTTTCTTTCAGTGATATGACGCCCGTTGTCAGCAGATTTCATCAGCAGTGTGTGAATGAGTTCCTGCTTGTCCTCCATCTGCCGCTCACGCCATGTTGTCGTTTACAACGTGTACCGCAGCAGCTCTCAAAGCTGGGGTCGAGACCCAGCGGCGAGGTCACCAAACTCCAAGTGCAGAAAATTAAATTTAAAAACGATGGCAGCGGATTTTCACCAACTGTTTGAAAATAAAATGAAAACAGAAGCTACAGATGGATAAAAGTTGTATTTTGGATGCAGTCTGCTGCCATTACCTCGCTGTTTTATTAGATTTTAACTAGCATGTGTGTGTGCTTTAAAGGGAGAGTTCAGATCTTCTGAAGTTGAAGTTTGTGGAAAAAGTCACAAACAATATCTTACCTGTTGTAGATTTGAACAACCTCAGTAATCCCTTCTGTTAATTTATGATTTCAAAGCAGATGAACTACAGTAACAACACTGGTAAACAATGAAGAGATTAGTGGGGAATAAAGAACACAATTACAGGCAAACACAAAAATTAACTTAATTCTGAAGCGGTTCACACTTCCTGCCTCGACATTTGTCACTCAGATAAGAGGAAGGAATTTCAATTGTTAAAATCCAGGTGACACTCGTTCGCCCAGGTGCTTACAGGACCATGGTCTGTGTTCTGGTTGTTGGCCACAGAAGGGCTGGAGAAATGAGGCAGAGCCCAATCTGTGTGGGGTTTTACACAATTTTAAACTTTTAATAAAAAGTATAACAGAGTTCTGGTGGAATTTTTAGATTTAATTACCATGTTTTTCAGATTATAAGGTGCAATATCAATGAATGGGTCTATTTTCATACATAAGGTGCACCAGACTATAAGGTGTATTAAGCAAAACAGTCCGATTTATTCAACTCATTCACAATAACTCAACATTGTTCATTTGTACCACATAAAATCAGTTCGAGGTCAGTAAGCACAACCAGCATTAATACATAAGGTGCACTGGATTATACAGGTGTTGGTCATACAATTAGAATACCATGAAATAGTTGATTTATTTCAGTAATTCCCTTCAAAACGTGAAACGTATATTATATTAATTCATTACAGACAGCCTGATGCATTCCAAATGTTTTTCTTTTAATGTTGATTATAACTGATAACTAATGAAACCCCCAAATTTAGTATCTCAGAAAATTAGAATATTACGACCAATAAAAAAATAAAGTATTTTTATAAATGTTGGCCAACTGAAAAGTATGAACATGAAAAGTATGAGCATGTACAATACTCAGTTGGGGCTCCTTTTGAATGGATTACTGCAGCAATGCAGTGTGGAGTGGATCAGTCGATGACTCTGATCAGGTATTATGAGCCCAGGTTGCTCTGATAGTGGCCTTCAGCTCTTCTGAATTGTTGGGTCTGGTGTATCACATCTTCCTCTTCACA
>JARVGV010000694.1:10220858-10231870 GCA_031762435.1 Hypsolebias longignatus
ATAGGAGCCGGAAGTTAGGTACCCCACTGGGATTCTGACGGAAGTACGTCACCACTGCCCGAGGCATATAGTCTATTCCATTCAAAAAGTGAAACTTGTATTGTATATTACATTCATTCATTACACTCAGACTGATTTATTTAAAGTGTTTTTATTTATTTTAATATTGATGATTACAACTAATGAAACCCCCCAAATTCAGTATCTCAGAAAATTAGAATATTAAGACGAATATATATATTTTTTAGAAATGTTGGCCAACTAAAAAGTATGAGCATGTACAGCACTCAGTACTTAGTTGGGGTTCCTTTTGCCTGGATTACTGCAGCAATGTAGCATGGAGTCGATCGGTCTGTGGCACTGCCCAGGTGTTATGAGAGCCCAGGTTGCTCTAATAGTGGCCTTCAGCTCTTCTGAATTGTTGGGTCTGGTGTTTTCGCATCTTCCTCTTCACAATAACCTATAGATTTTCTACAGGGTTAAGGTCAGGCAAGTTTGCTGGCCAATTGGGAACAGGGATACCACAGTCCTTAAACCAGGTACTGGTAGCTTTGCCGCTATATGCAGGTGCCAAGTCCTGTTGGAAAATGAAATCTAAATCTCCATAAAGTTGGTCAGCAGCAGGAAGTATGAAGTGCTCTAAAACTTCCTGGTAGACCTTGGCCCTCAGAAAACTCTGTGGACCAACACCAGCAGATGACATGGCACACCAAATCATCACTGACTGGAAACTTGATACTGGACCTCAAGCAACATTAATTCTGTGCCTCTCCTCTCTTCCTCCAGACTCTGGGAACTTGAGTTCCAAAGGAAATGCAAAATTTACTTTCATCAGAGAACATAACTTTGGACTATCCAGTAACAGTCCCAGGCGAGATGCTTCTGACGCTGTCTCTTGTTCAAGAGTGGCTTGACACAAGGAATGTGACAACTGAAACCCATGTCTTGCATACGTCTGTGCGTGGTGGTTCTTGAATCACTGACTCCAGCTGCAGTCCACTCTTTGTGAATCTCATCCACATTTTAGAGGGTTTTGTTTCACAGCCCTCTCCAGGGTGTTATCTCTATTGCTTGTACACTATTTTTCTACCACATCTTTTCCTTCCCTTCACCTCTCTATTAATGTGCTTGGACACCAGCCTCTTCAGCAATGACCTTTTGTGTCTTGTCCTCCTCGTGCAAAGTGTCAATGGTCGTCTTTTGGACAACTGTCAAGTCAGCAGTCTTTTCCATGATCATGTAGCCTACAGAACTAGACTAAGAGATAATTTAAAGGCCTTTGCAAATGTTTAGAGTTAATTACTTGATTAGAGTGTGACACTAGGTGTCTTCAATGTTGAACCATTTCACAATATTCTAATTTTCTGACATACTGAATTTGGGGTTTTCATTAGTTGTCAGTTATAATCAACATTAAAACAAATAAACATTTGAAATATATCCGTCTAAATCGACTTTTTCATGATATTCTAATTTTATCACCAGCACCGTAAGGCAAACCGTCGAATTTTGAGAAAATTAAAGGGTTTTAAGTGTGCCTTATGGTCCGAAAAATATGGTACTATACAAGCCAAAAAGCATGCTGTCTCATAAACATGAGATGTCTGCATGATTTCCACATTAAACAAGATCAGACAGAAGTGCACATGACCCTCTCAAAATCTGCAAAGGGTGAAAACAACTTCATTTTTAATGTTCTTCTCAAGTGAAGGCAGCAGAGCTTCTTCACCTGCACTTCAGAGCTCAAGCAGAATTTTGAATCCCATCTCCACCCTCAAGTAGACAGCTTTATTTTATTTATTTATTTAAGGGGAGAAAAAAAAAAAACGAGAAATGTGCAGAATAGCTGCCACAAAAGTTCTCGGAAAAGACTCGATTTCAGATGTTCTTCAAGTTTTGAGTCTGACTTTTGATGCTTTTCAGAGTTTGAGAACTTTGGCTATCACGTCAAGCGTTTTTAACAGGAGAAAGTCATTTGTCCCTCTGTGTCCCCCGTGTATTCCAGCTTTAATACTCTAAATGTGTCTCACCAGTTGGGTCGGAGGGGCTCTGATTACATCTGTGACCCTGTAACATCACATCATACTTAAAGATTTGAAGCCATAAATGTCGACTCCACTCTTTTTATTTGTTCTCCACCTGTTTCATGTTGTTCATTTACTACGATTAATGAAACTTTCTCTTATGAACGGTGATAATTAACCCCAACTATATATAAAAATATACAAAAATGTTTAAAAATGATTACATAAATCATAAAAAAAAAACCTGTATATTTCATTTAATCACTCCAGAGCAAAGATGCGATGTGACGCTTTAACGGCTCCTCCACTTTGAACATGTTTACTCGATCTAATTTATCCCCGCATCATCCAGCAGCTTCGCTTCCTATTACATCAACGTTCTTCTAAATTAGTGTAAAAAAATCTGAGTGTGATGAGGCTTTTGTGAGAAATAGACAGTGTGAAGTTCAGAGATTTATCGTGAGACTTCTGAAAGCCCAATACGCTCTAACAAAGCCTAATTGGTTTACCTCTGTGTGTAAATTATAGCACACATATTGCATCATAGATGAATCAAGCAATTGTGTTTAAACTGAATTATGGTTCACCCCCAGAAGATTTCTTAGCCTACGACGTGTGTGTGTGTGCTGCTGTGTGTACACCCTGGCTGATGCTGACATTAAATAGCCCCTTGGCCCCTCTCCTGAATTTGTTTATTCTGCACTGGGCCTGGGAGTAGGTGGCAACAGATGGGCATCCATGAATTATGGAAATGATGGGCTTTGATTAAACACCGCACACTCTGCTGGATAAAAGTAACTCCGGGATTGCCAAGTTACGTGATGCAGCGGCCAGTGCCGTCAGTCACCAATGTGATGGACCTGATGCTCGACTGATGTTTACTGTTCAGTCTGAAAATACATATTACAACACTGCAACACCTATATACCTGCTTTTTCTATTTGATATGAGGAAGAGCGGCCCTGCAAACACTAATAGGTCCAATGATTAAATTTTTTTTCTCTCTTTTAGCTGTAAGATGTGATAGATTATATGTATTTTATACAAGTTACCTGAGAACTGACTTAATCGACCTTTTGTACAAGAAGTATAAAGTTTCTGGAACTTGTTGCAGCTGAAAAATCCATAAAAAGCTATAAAAAGGTATTGTGTGGTTTACGCTAACTTGGTATTGATTTTAAAACTTTAGGTGAAAATAGATTTTTTTTTTTTTTTTAATTAATGACTACAGTACTTTATTACAATAAATATTGTAAAGTCAACACAATACTGTATTATCCATAACATGCTGCATGAAATGTTTTCCAGATGCTGTTTAGCATCCAATTAGCTTTTGCTACACAAGAATTAAAAAAATAAAAGTTAAACAATTTATGTTAATGCTTTTCATAATATGTTCATTGACTTGCTTGTCTAATTCTTGTGTAACTCCATGTTTCTCTCTTGAAGCAAACTTGATTGGTTAAACCAAAAAAATGGACCAATCAGAATTAGTTTATAGTCTCTGGGCGGAATTTCTTATACTGTACATTCTATCGTAAGCGCTGATTGACAGATTAATCAACCAACCAGATTTATACATCAAGTGGGCGTTCACTTGGACTCTACGTGCTTAATTTAAATAACCTGCGGCGCTTCCCTCAACTCGAAAATGGAAAACAGGTAAATGTAATTATGGCTGAATTATTCTCGGCGACATTTTCAAGATAACTGCTTTAAAATAAATTTGTTTTAAACAGGCTGCATAAGACCCCAACTTTTATAGCTTTATTAAAACTTTGAGCCGTTTGGCTAGCAGTTAAAAAATGGGGAAAGCTAGGCTAATCATGTTAGCTGTTGAAGGGAAGCTGCAAACACAGGTGGCCATTAGGCACATCATGGAACAAAGCCATGAAAGATAAACAAGAATAAATTATTTGAAACATTCAAACAGAAGGACAGAAGATAATCATTTGAGTGGAACAGTTTATTTTTGGGTTGTTTTGCTGCAGTGGTTGAACTTGGTCACTTCCTGTTTGGACTCCCTCATACCCGCCTTGACAGGGATAAAGTGTCCTAGGTCCATTAATTACACTAATGAAATATAATTTATTGAACCAGTATGATACCACTTTTTTCCTATGCACAAACAATTGTTGCGTGAAGAATTGTCTCCAAAAATTGTTGTTCATGTTGCATTTTGTGTATTGTCTTCATCTGCATGGACTGTTGATTTATAACTTTACAGCAGGTTCACATTGTAAAGTAGGAGTGAAACTTTTTTCTACTTCCTGGTTTCAGCGTTAAAGCTTTTATTTCTTAGTTGTGGCTGTTTTTCTCTGTTGCCAGTAATTTATGCTAATAAGTTATAACTATCACCGTAACATTACATTTTTTTAAATCTATAAAATGCTGCCTTCCTTGCTGATCTGCATTTCTTTAGCCTTCCCAAAATGATCCACAAGGCCGCTTCTGTGTCAGAGAGGCTAGATAAATAATTTGCTATCACCTTAATTGAAACATCATGATGCTAAAAAACAACAAAAGCCAGAGAAATTAACATTTTAAAGCACATTGGAAACTTTTAGATCCTTAAAATTAAGTGGTGGATTCTGACTGGCCCCGAAATGTTGATGTATGCATATTATAATTATGTGCATGGATTAAAATACATTATTAACGGTCTCCTTGGCACAGTTCTGAAAATATATTACAAGAAGTATTTGGCGTCTTGACTTTTTTAGCACCGTGATTCACCCTCCAAGGATGAGTACGGTAATTCATATTCATTTGGTAGCAAGCTGTCAGATAATTAATCATGCAGTGTATATTCTAATCATCTAATTCTTTGGGTATTTCATCAAATGAAGTCAGATTTGTAGTTTTAATCAATGCTCTTTTAAAAAGTATTTGATTTGAACAGCTAGTTATCTCAAACTTCCCTTCAACACCCCCCAGCTTTAGCATCTGATACCTCTCATCCATACTATCTCCCTTTCTCACACACACACCGTCAGCTGTCTACACACACTTGCACTATTATCCATCCCTCCATTTTCTCAAATGAAGAGAGACGGCCTTATCCCGGAACCAACATGGAAAAGCAATTAAAAAGGAATTAAGAGTGTGCAGGGAGAAATTGGATATGAAACCCAACGCCTATTGTAAATGTCAATGTTATTACTGTGTTGTTGTTTCCTGTTCCTTTGGCCGCCTTGCCCGTTTTCAGGAGTGACAGTCCATAGTCTGGTGGGCTTAATGAAGCTGTCTCAGCAGCCAAGGTCTTGCTGTGTAAGGTGAAGAGTGCTGCTTATCCTCTTCTGCATGCAGCTCTCATTAAGATCAGTGTTGCTGCTGAATATACCACCTCTCCTTCATCTCTCTGTCCTCAAGCATTTGTCTGTTAAACTTATTTAACACTTCTTCCCTGCGGCTATGAGAACAGCTAACAACTGTTAAAACTTAGTTTTTGGCACAATGTATGAGTTTCCATCACCTTACCTGGGCTCTTTGATGAAAAACAAAGTAAAATGAAAGGCCCAGCATTCCTTGAAGGAACCACTCAACCACTGCATTTCATGCCAGAGTTTCAAACTAAAAGCATCTTATGAGAGCCGAGGAGACAGACATAGCTGTTTTGATTCATCCTAATGATGTGCATGATGCCATGTGACATTGTGAGATGTCTTAACTGTTAGCGCTTGAAGTATGTTTTGTGGATGCATCTTAACTATGACTGCACCAAGTTTTAGCTCAGCATCTGTAACATTGGCTGAATTGGTAGTTTTTACATTGGCTAAGGTTGATAAATGGTGGTGGCCTGATGTTTACTCCAAGTTGATCAGTTGTTAATGTGCATTACTTTCTGAAAGTTTCAATAAACTCCATTTAGTTCATTAAATATTTAGCTAATGTTGCAGACAAATGAACACAAAGGCAAAAACATTCTCAACTTTACCTTTGGCGATAACAAATACCCTGAAAACCAAGTTACAGGTATTTTGGTCTGTGTTCGAAAGTACCATTAATGTGAGGAGTAGATGACAGATTAACATGCTTTCATTTTATTATACAAAAGCAGAATTAAGTGTTCAGATTACAATGCACAAGAAAAACAGTTGATTTTATATATGCTATATATGTATAAAAAATTGAAATGACAAAAGGCTTCTTGAACTGAAAAAAACCCAAACAAGTGGGTTTTATAGCAAACTAGAGGTCAACCAATGTAAGTATGTTGCTAATCTTTAGAAATAAGGACATCCAATGGCCAGTATACAAAACATTTGAGTTAATTTTTTGGTCTAAGTGTTTTAGGTTTAACAAATTATAATAGTTTTTGCTCAACTTAGATATGTTAGATGAACTTGCACCTTTTAAAATGCAAAGTAGAGGAGCGTTTTGCTTTTCAAACATCATTGTGGGCTACCTTGAGTTGGTGCTACTGCACCTTCATTTTCCCATGTGGTAATTGATTGGGCATGCACAAGCATGGCTGATTGTCAGTTTGCTTTTTTTAAATGGCCAGTATTAGCCGAATAATTGGTCTGTCTCTAGAGCAAACACATCTGCACACCTAGAAGTCAATTTCATCAAAAAAAAAAAAAAAATTAGATAAACACTACTGTTTTTCCAGGAATGAGGCTGCATTAAGGCGATAATAGATGTTTAATTTTTTTTTTTAAAATTTACTTGTACTTTACGTAATATAAACTTTTGAGGACCAACGCATGAAGTACCAATTTCATTTAAGCTTCTCCTTTGATTTTATTGCAGTTAATTTTAGAAATATGTAATTGGAGGTTTTGGTTTTGTCTCATGACAAATATCAGACAAAGGAAAACTTAAATGAAAAACATCTAAACATTAAACGTTTCGCCATAGTCAGAGGTGATGTTAATTAAATACAATTATGATTTGTGTTTTTGAACTATGTTAAATCGTAAAACCATGTATTTCTACCAAACAAATTGAATTTCTTCAAGTAAAAAAGTAATTTGGTGGTTACAGAGTGTGTGAAGATGGAGGAAAGTTGTTTCATTTTGTGGTGGGTTCCTGCTGAGTGCTGTCCAGGACATGACTGAAGATATAACAGCTAGTTCAGATAGCAGGAAGTGACAGGTATCACACTGAGATCTGAGATGTCCATTGTAAACATGGCTGTCTGTTTTACCGCGATATGGGAATGTTGTGTTTTATCAAAACTGCATTTCCCTAAGGGACTTTGATTGTTCATCTTGGCGCTTTGGTTGGAGTGAATTGCCATTCCTCTGGGCTATGCCTGCTTTGAGATCTCTTCAAATTTATGGGTGATTTTTGCTGCTGCTTTTCCAGCCTCCTGCTTGAAATTCTTGCAGACGTTCGCTCAGTGCAGCCACAGTCTGCTGCTGTTGGCCACTGAGCAGCTCCACTGGAGCGATCTGGGGTTTAAGTGGCTTCCTTGAGGGCACCACAGTGTTGTTTGTTAAGGGAGTTGAGAGAGCGGCTCATTCGCTTTCCACACTCATACACCTCCAGGATTATCTGCCCAGCAATCTTACAAAGAAAAGTTCAAGTAAGAGAGTAATTCCTTATCATTTCTGTGGGTATGACACGTCCAACCCGACCAGGAAGGCGTATGTGTGTGCGAGTATGTGCATGTGTTTCACAGCCTCCTTTGTTCTCATTCTCTTGTCTTACAGTCTGCCTTGTGTGTCCCACTTCATTCCACGTTTTAATGGAAGTGGATGACAGCCACATCTGAAGTTGAGAGATGAAAGACATCATTTACAAGTTGGTATCTGCTCTCCCTCTGTGCGCCATCTTCATGCACACGCGCGCACACACACACAAACTGCACATGTAACAGGCCGCTGCAGCTCTAATACACGAAAACCAGAGTGAAAGTGTGTTTTTTTATTGTTACATGTTAAATCCACCCAGACTCTTGTGTTTCTACCAACTTCACATGGATCAAGCTAATGTACTGGTCATAACGAAAGTACAAATGTAATGTTTCACTTTTTCAAAAGCTAAACATGGATGCTCAGCGGCTGAGTGTGTCCAAATCTGTCCCTCGGAGGATCTGAGTTGACTCCAAACTTAATGAACCTGAAGTTTGACATCCTCCTTTAAAAATAAATCTTAAATCCTATAGCAAATGATATTAATCATAGCCAAGCCTAAGATTTTGTAATTAAAAAAATATATATTTTTGAGGTTTTTCTTAAAAAAAAAAAAAAAAAAAAAAAAGCACTATTTGCAGGTTTTTCCCCCAATGTTTTTAAAATATAAATTTAAATTTGATGTTATTGCAGAACTAAATGGTGCATTAGAAAGCATCCCATTACCATTTAATTTTGGATTTCAGATTAATTGCCACATCTTTGGCAGTTTTAGGCTGTCATCACTGATGACAAATAGCTTCTGTTTTGTGTCTTGTGGTATTTTCTCAAGAATCCAATGTTCATAGATTGTATAAATTAAATACAGGCCCTCCAGTAGTGGTATTTTTGAACATTTTAGTATAGCATTGTCCTCCACCATTGTTTTAATATGAAATGAACGAGATGTTTAGTAATGTAACGCCACACCGTGAACATAAGTATTTCTTCTAAGTGAAGTTTTCTCATAGATGCATTATTTGGTTGAGAACTGGAAGGAAAATCTGCTGTCTAATGAAATTAATCGGGAATAAAACGTCATTTAAAAAGGTTTCTACTGTTGAAATTTTATTAAAACTTTCAAACTTTAAAGAAAAAAAAAAAAGATTATTCCAAGCATTCATCCATTTTCTTTACTTTCTTTTCTGGGTCACAGAGGAGCGGGTGTCCATCGCCAGTAATACTTTGGTTATTTTCAAATAAAAGATACAATTCACTAAATGCCATTGCTGTCATTTTAAGAGGAAAGTCCGGTTTCTCTGTTAGCTCCATGACAGCGATTTTTTTTTCTTCTTCACTGTACAGCAAGGCTCGAGGAGAAATGAAAAATTGGGATTGTCCAAGAAGTTTCAGAAATATGCATCCCACATAGCACAAAAATGGATCGCTAGGCTCATAAATATTTGTTTATTTGCATTTAAATTATGTTTTCATCTAAGGAAATAGTAATGTCTAGCTTTTTCAAGGATCTTCAAAGCAACTTAAGAATCATTGGACTTGTGAAGGATTACAAATATGAATATATTTATGTTGCACTTTCTTGACTTTCTGCAACTTGATCGTGTTTCTACGACACTTTCTTCCCCTGTCAAATTACAAGGAACATAACCTGCCACATCTCACAATTTCCTTTTGTACCCTCTGACTTGCACAAACATCTCAAGGGGGGGTTAGACCAACCTGCAGTGATGCCATCCCTCCCTGTGCCTTGTCTTCATGCCCTTGAGCAGTAATTGGTCGAATCCCAACAGAATCTGACTCGAGGGCACAGAAATCCTCAACTCCCCAATCAGCCAGCTGTCAGTCATTCTGCCAGCAAAACTAAAGGTGGTGTATAACGAACAGGCTGAGATTGGAATTTAAAGTTAGTGAGACATAAATCTTCCCGACAAGTCTGTTGCTTGACAAGGAAGCACTCTTGGAGGCAGGGAGATTACCAAATTGGATGACAGGGATGCTGCCGACATGGTGGTTAGGGGAAAGCCCAGCATCTAATTTGTCTTTCACGCCAGAAAAGGATGTGCAATTTTCTTTTTTTCAAAATGAGAAAAGTGTAAAAAAAAAAAAAAAAAGATTTACAAACAAATATTAACATGACTCTGTTATGTTTCTTGATTCGTAAAAACTGAACAAATTTCCTCTAGGTGTTAAAAGTGAGTTTTCCTCAAGAGCAGCACCACTAGAAGAGCCTTGAGGCAAGAAAAAGTACCCTGTAAGCCATAAAAGCTCCCACTGGATCCCTCTAACCCTCGGCGTCCTCTCTGCAGAAGTTTCATTTTTAATCACGACTCTAAATCTGCTCCAGGTCCACAAGCAGCTGACCCTGCCTCCTGACCTTGCTGCTGGGGGAGGCAGGCTGTTACACAGCAGCTCGAGGGGATCAATAGAGAATTAGATGATTCACAAGTCATATCTTTGCAGCTCGTTGATCACAAAGGAAGGATGGCAGCTGGCGGTAATCCCATTCCATGGTGATTAATGCTGCAAAATGATGATCTACAACAACCCAATTCCTCTCATTTCTCTAAGGGACGTTCACTGTTTCTTCTAAATAGAACAATTGTATCGAAGGTGCACACTGAGGCTGAGTGGTGTATTTATGTCCTGTACAAAAGCAAACTCAAAGAGAAGATGTTAGGCTCCAAAACCTCCACAGAATACTCAAAACGAACATGCACATATTTATTTTAACAGTACTCAGCTCCATCAGTTTCAGTACGCTATCGAGGATTACAACCAGCAGTCTAAATCACTTTAACATTATTTCATTTGTACCAGTACTAAATTGCTACCATTTACTGTATTTTCCACCAGACACGTCTCGCTGCCCTTTCAGTCGCATCAGTACAAATATGTATAATAAAGTGGAAAATTCCATAAATTCGTAGCTTCGCCATATACGTAGTATTTAATATGCATCACCGCTGACATGTCGCGTTTGTTATGCATCACCGCTGACAACCTGGAAATGTGGGCCTGTGTTGGGGCCCAAAATCTATTTGGTTGCCAAATGGCGGATGCAGGAGCGTGCACGGGAGGACTTCAACAAGAATTTAACAAGATTAACACTTAAAAACAATTATTTGTTTGCTCAACATTAAAGGTGTGTCTCAGTTGAACTTTTACTTAATAAATGCACTTTTAATGGTCAAATCAGCTTAATTTCGCCGGGGCGATGCAGCAAAATGAAGCTGATTTGACGGTTGCTCCAAGTGAGCAGAACGAAGGTGGGAGGCTCTGGCAAGCCGATTGTGTCATTAATACCGTATTTTCCGGCGTATAAGTCGCAGTTTTTTTACTGATTTTCATGCCCTGCGACTTATAGGGCGAAGCAACATATTTATGGATTTTTTCCCATATTTTTAGA
>JARVGV010000694.1:10240117-10255170 GCA_031762435.1 Hypsolebias longignatus
CTCACTTGTTAGAACATTACCATTCCTATCTTTAATAAGCCTAACCTGCTGCACATCCTTTCCAGCCTGATCCCTCTATCTTGCCAATCGGTACAAGTCCTTTTCCCCCTCTTTAGTGTCCAGTCTCCCATACAACTCATTGTACGCCCTCTGCTTCGCCTTAGCTACTTCCCTCTTTGCTCTATGTCCCATTTCCTTATATTCCTGTCTCCTCTCTCCAGTCCTCTCATATATATATAGCCTATACATATATACACCTGTATATATATTTTTTATAGGTGGTATGTCATTTGAGCCCTTTCCTGCTGTCAGCAGGCAGGCAAAGAGAAACGGGAAAGTCTACGAGAAGTGAGAGGCAGGCAGATAGGCTGAGGGAGTCTGGTTCTGCTGGAGGGCCGTCTAAAGCTTGTAGGCGATGCTGCTTCCTTCTCGACTCGGGGTTGTAAATCAAGCCTCCCCTCCGGGCTCTATCTTCCATTTTCAGACCTTCACAACAGCTTGTTCTCCAGCCTGTGACGAGAAGGGCTGTTGTCACAGCAGCCATCAATCGTGTGGGATGAGTTTGTCGGACTGGGGGATTTTACCCATCAGAGCGTGGTCACTGAAGTGTCCCATCTTGTCTCGGTGTCTGTCTGTGGGCTACACTTCCTCTAGAATGCCAAGTCGCTACAAGCTTTTGTTAGCTGCACCTCGCAGAGTTTGAAAAAAAAAAAAAGGGTTTTGATCCAAACCGGAATCCTGTGGTCTGTTTCGATGTTATAAATTTTAACATTTTATGCTCAATTCTTCTAAAATTTACACGTGCAGAACACATGTAATTAAACACTTCTTTTTGTTTTGAATTAAGTAGAAAGAGGTAAAAATAAACTTTTTACCAAATAGTTTGGAGAAAAGGGGAAACCACTGCACAAATTCTTTTTTTTTTTTTTTCCCCATAACTAAGACAGTCTGGTCTCAGAAATGTGTCAAATGAACACAAACTTGTTTACAGACAAATATTATATTTAAGAAATGAGCCTACAGAAGAAAATAAGTTTTTTTTTTCAAATGTATGATTGGAAGTGTGCTAAGTCCAGACTCAGGCACCCACAATTTTTATTAAAATGTCGGGATGACTTAAAGACTGGACCAAAGAAGCGTTGGGTTATATTTTTGATTCTGATTGCACAACTCGTTATACACACATGCTAACATATAAGTAGCATCTGTATTTACTCATATAAACACAGTGTGGTAGTACGTTTCTTTCGGCCGCTCCCTTGTTCACAGCAAGCAAACTTTCATGGAAGATTTGGTTTTACACCGGATGCCCTTCTTGACATAATCTGGGCTCGATCGCCGAATTTAGAGACTGTGGCACTGAGCAAGCTGCCCCTGCAGTTGCATTTTAAATATGAACGACCACGCAGAATAATATGGAACATGGTAAAAAGTGAACATAACGTTAGAGTATGTGTTGTGAATGAGTTTTAGCTTTTACCACACCAAATTTGACTTGCAGCAATTGGTGTATGCTGTGGTCATTTGGCAGTGGTGGCCATCACAAACTGGGTTTACTTCAAAGCCTAATCACTTAGAGTTGTGATTACTTTCTTTCTTTTTAAAAGCCTGTTTAGTGGTCTGTGAGATGTTTTGCTAACAGACAGTGTTGACAAACAGTTATTTTTAAGGTTTTTACCAAACATGATTACCATATTTTTCAGACTACATGGTGCACTTAAAATCCTTTTAATATTTTTCAAAAATTGACAGTGAGCTTTATAATCCGGTGCGCCTTACGTAGTAATTCTGGTTGTGCTTACTGACCTCGAACCAGTTGTATGTGGTTATTGTGAATGAGATTCGCTTAATGTGCCTTATAATTCGGTGCGCCTTATAGTCCTAACAATACGGTAGTTACTACTTAGAGTATGTGTTGGCGATGGCTTTTAGCTACTGCCATACCAAATTTTAGCTCAGTATTTGAAAAGAATTAGAGCTTAAAGGGCCATTCTTGTTTTTTTAATGTTCATTAGTTGTGGCAGCCATTTTAAAATGAGTTCTCACCCAGAGTTAATCAGTTGGACGGGCATTGATTGTTTTCTGAATTCGTTGCCGGCAGTGTAGAGTCTCGTGAGGTATTTCACTGACGGACAAATGAACACAGACGAAAGCAATTACATTATCACCCACTAACCTTTTTCACATCTATTCTTTTCACTAATTTACAAACTATTATCATCTTCAGTCATTAGTTGGCTGTGTCACAGCTCTGAATTAATGATGTAACAAAATGCTCAACGCATCTTTATGGTGATGCAATATTTAGACTGCACTGTTACTTCAGTGTTGCTACACTTTAACACAAGCAACATCTGTGCGTCATAGAGCTCTTTGTTGCTCCTGTTTTTATTTTTTTCATGACTAGACTGACATTACCCTACAATGAGCACAGGGATGAAGAAATCCATTTAAGTCTAATCAGAAACAAATTTGACAAAGTTTTTGCAGTAATGCAGTCCTAATATTATTCTCGCCCCGAATCAGGCAGCTTTAAAGCCCGCAGGTTGAATTATTCACTCTTTTAAAACCAATTAGCTGAAGGTTTCATGGAAATCAGAAACAGTATTTGATCTCTTGATGTCTTTTTGAATTTATCAGGGAATAAATTATACAAATTTGACAGTTCCCAAATTAAAGACCTCATCCCTCTGACATTTCTGTCAGGTGAATGCCTAACAAGCTAAAATCCACTCATAAATTAATTAATTTTCTGATCTGTCCATGCATCTTTGACACACCTGATGCATTAGCCTGTTTAAAAAGAACACATACTTTAAATTCTTATCTCATATACTGTATTAGAGGTCTCTAAATGGCAGACACATGCCCAGAAGAAGGCTAAATTACATATGTTTTAACCACTTAAGTTTTTCTTGTATTAATGATTTTTTAAAATACAGAACATCTTATTTATTCTTTTACAAAGTGCAGCTTGTGTTAGTTTACTATCATTTGTTTGGTGCTGTACAGTTTTTCTAACATTACATCATTTTTCACATCTGGCCTGTGCTTTCCTTCTTCCTTTAGCTGAAAGAAGCCCACCGAAATGTGCAGATCTGAAACAAATCAAAAACAATATAAGAGAAGAAAACTACCGGTAACAAGAATGCCTCTAAGAAGACAAATTACTATACAGTATACCTGTACAGTATTTAAATATAATAGATCTTTTGTGTGAGAAAAATTTATTTGCAGAATTTTTACTGACGACCACTTTGATATATGAAACAGGAAGTTGGCATTTGATATCAAAAGACAGTTTAAAGTTTTAAAATTTCCCCCTAAACCACTTTTTTTTATTATAGAGAGACACTAAATAGAATTACCTTATCTCACAAAGGTGGAATGTATATGAAAATTTACCTAAATTGATAAGAGATATTGCGCCACTGTGTCACCAGTCTCATTTTTTCTTTTTTTTTTTTCTCCTCCGGCACTTTCAAAGCATTTCTTCATCTTGTTTCCTCACCCTGAAACCCACAAGAGCACACCCACTCAACCTCCCAGCCCGCTGAGAGCACTTGAAAGCAATTTTCTTTTAATCAAGTTTACTATAAAGGGCCCTCTGATGCCAGCCTCAGCTACACTTCCATTTGTTTTTTTTTTGTTGTTGTTTTTTTTCCTGCTCCATCTCTCTCTGAATTATATTGATTTCTTTATGAGAGGTATGAAATACTGTTAACTGAAATAGTGCAAATTTTGCTCTGTTTTTTGCTCTTTCTTCGGAGTCTCATCATAAAATAAACTGATTTTTGTCAAAGTCCATGAAAGCTTTCGATGGGCTGAGAACATTGCCGCAAATTTCCTAATTTGATTGACAATCCATTAAACATGTTTCATTATCTAACATATGAGAAAGAAAAGCAGCATGTGACACGTATGACATCGTTGGGTTAAAAATGATGGAAGTGGTCCAGCTATCGTCAAAACAGCTGCTTAGTGTTGCTTGCTCTACCAATCCATTAGTCCTTGCGGTTCTGCTAATTTTACTGCTGTTAGTGATGAAGTGGATCTATATGGCGGTTGTAGAATACGTTTTCGATCAATATGGAATAAAACAGACCTGTAGCAGTCAATTAAATGAAACCGTCTGAAAAGTTTCCTGAGGAAATGGCTTTCTGGTGACCTCTCAGGCACATTTAGCATTTAGCTTAACTATAACTAATAAATGCATCTGAATCAAATAAATAGAACAATTGGAAAAAATATACCCTGTTTGTGCCAAACTGTAAAGTAGAAATAATTCACAAATGCCACGGTTTAACATCAGATTTCAAAGGCTTAGTGTGAACTCATCCACCCTGTCATCTCCTTCTTGTGTCCTCTGGGAGACGAGTTCCTGCTGTGTCGTATTAATAAACACATTTTATAACCACTTAATAGTCGCTGACCTTGAGTCTGAAGCGCATAATTTGAGCGCTGATACCCAACTGCATTGCCAATTCAATAGTGAGAACAAGAGCACTTTGTTTGGAATATCATGACTGGTGTCACACTGCTTCAGTCAGAATACAAAATCACAAAGGCAAAGCACACTTTACATTGTCACAAACGTTGTATGTGATAAGACGTTAGCAAATAGAATCTGTTAAATCCAATATATAGTCAGTTTTAGCTAACTGTACTCATAAAACAAACACTGTGCTAGCATGCTTCCTCCTTTAGTGTTCACCTCAACCCACATTCAGTAAAAAAAGTTGTTGAACTGAAATAATTAATTATAGCTGCTAAAATTAATTTTTGCATTGAATATCCATAGTTTTGTGTTTACATTATGTATAGAATGAGTGGCAGCATAAACTTTTCATATGATGCTGTTTCAGCAGCAGGCAGCCATTTTGCATTATTCCATCATGCAGGGCTAATGTGACAAAATAGACATTTTTCTCACTCTAAGTACATTTAAGCATGAATCTTAGAGATGCACAATATTGGATTTTTGGCCGATAACCGATACCAATACCGATATTTATTTCCTAGACCTACATACAGAGAGACTACATAGCTTTCTCTGCTGTGGAATTAAAATACTACATTATTCTGCATGGTCTTTGTGTTTGACCTGCTACCAAATGAAGATGTTAAAAAATGGCTGAAAATGATGCAACACTTCAACTTGGATTATTTTTAATGTCAAATTTATTCATGACATTTACTCTCTGACACAATGACAACACTCAAAACAGTGCAAATTCATAAATTTTCACAAATCTAAACTTAACGGCGCATGTGATGTCTAACGTTGTGCTGGCATTGCAGGCATCCTTGTCACTGGGTTGTCATACGAAAACATATACAAACAGCGCCTTTTATATTGGTGAGTCATTTTGATGGAATGGCCTGTGTTCGATATTCAACTTTATCGCTAATATCAGCCGATACGATACATGCCGATAATATTGTGCACCAATAAACCTCATCAGTGCATTGCCCAAAGTTGCTACTTATTGAAATAAAATCAAATAGAGAATCAAAACAATGTGCCTGATTCAGAACAGGTTGGCATAATTTAGTTACCTTTTTTGTCAGGGTATTTGTTTAGCTGCTGTTTAAAAGGCTAAAAGTTCATGAAATACTTAAAGCAAAATCAGATTTTGGAAAACTTTAGTTTGAGCAAAATTTTGGAAAAACTATCAGGTCAGATTTTACGACACGGTGAAGATAAGGAGCGTGGGCACTGAGCTGACCTAAAAGATCCTGTACACGCTAGAGGGGATTTCCTTTTCCATGCACTTGTACATGAATTTAAATGTAGCAGAGCTTATAGCAGTGCATTTCACTGCATGCAACTCAAGTGCTGGTTCAAACTCGAGCTTTCCACCTGAGCTGAAAACATGTCAAAAACTCCAATTTAATGAGACCGAGACAGGTATCTCCGTGGTACTGAACCTTCCTGATGTTTTGTTCTCCTTGCAGCTCAAAAGAACACGATGTTCTAAGAGTGCTACCTGTGACCGAAGCTGAAGAAGACTGGCTGTCCTGAACATGCAGGTGAGTCTCAATGTTCTTCGTCTCCTCTTCGACATTAATAACAAAGATCCTTGAGGTGATGGATGGAAGGATCAGGCGTTATGATCTGCCTTATGTGTCAGGATGACCAAAGTGATCCATCATTGTGTTACATTGTTTTAGCACCTGCTGCACTGTATGCAATGTACAAAATATCAACATTGATGCCCCATCTATACTCATTAATAAAGTTACAAGTTATCCTTTTCACTTCTTTGCAGGTTAATTTTTTTTACAAAGGCTGCAAAAACCATGACTTTCCTGCATCACTGGCATCACAAACTACAAAAAATATACAAAATATGAAGCATAATGAGCACTGTTGCCCAAACAAAGCTAAAATGATGGCATTTAAATTCAGCCCATTACTTGAATAAACCCACAAGCAATGAAATGAAAGGAAATTGACTCATATTAGGAATGCAACTGTCAAAATAAAAAATGCAAAGAACTGCTAGACCATTTCCAGGGGAAATAAAAGAAACGGTGTCAGCAAATCTTTTGTTCCATACATCAAGTATTAAAATTTCAACCTACACAGCAGCTTAATGGATTTTAATGAAACTTCCCCAGAAAAAAGATAATTTAATTTAAACTTTAAATGTTCTTCAACCAGTGAAATGAGAGGAAAAGTGACTAAAGTTCTAAAATATCTTAATCTTGGTTATTAAAATGTATTGCCTTTGCAGAAAAACACTTCAAATGGGTGGTGGGGAAAAAAGAATAAAAGCTGTGACGTTAATAGTCTTATTTCCCCTGGCTTTGTCCCTATTTTCAGCTCATATCATCTATTTTACTCTTCTATTTCCTGCAGCTCGGTTTGTAATTATTTTTTAAGGGAAATCGACACTGCGAAAATCCGAGCGGCAGAGTTCAGTGTTAATGAGTTCAGTCTCGTCTACATGTTGCAGTTAAATTTACATAAACATTAAAAGCTGTGCAGAACGTACGCAGTAATCTTATGGAATATTCCACACGCAGAAGGTCGATATAGGTTGATATAGGGTGCATGGTCCTCTCTGATGTGGTTATACAAGGGAGGATGACATAAGCGAAGCTCACCAAATGAAATCTGGCATTTTGTTGAGGTTTTTAATGATGGTACCCCCACTAAGCTCAGGATGCATTGCGTCGGTGTCGACCCTCGCGTCTGAGCTCGGCGACACCTTCCAATCTGTGTTAATGAGATGACTCCACTCTGTCTACGGGTCACGGTGATATTTACAGAAACCGTTGTTGCAGCAGAGATCCACGCCTTTCTGAGGTGCTCCCCAGCCTCATTTGCATTGCTATTAGACTTCCTGTTCTCGCCCCTTCCCCAGCTTCATCGCCCTCGCCGAGCGCCTCCGTGATCGACAGGCTCCTTCGCGCTGCTCTCCAGTTTGTATCGCACATGTTAATTAAAGCCTCTAATTAGCTTTCTCCACTAAAAGGCCGCATTAAATCAGAGCTGGAATGGCAAATGATTCCTGGCATTAGCATAATTGTGTTTTTGAAGTGTAAAGATTCAGGCATTAGGGATTTTTTGTTTCAGTGATTTGTTGTGTTTGTGGCTCTGAGCCCACGGGGGCTGCTGGAGGTCGACTGGATGGGTTGTGGGGCCCGGGGACACTACAGGAGCCCCGAACGCTAATGAGGCCTGCTACTCTCTGATGGAGCAGATACAGGAAAAACAATAGAGTGACGAGATGCCGGGAGGTTGACCTAAGAATGAGTCAGAGCGGAAAAGGACACTTGTGGTTCGTGCATTTTCATGCATGACAGGAAGCCACAAATAGAAAGAAGAAACAAAAAGAATATGAATTAATATATTTTATCATCTGAACTGACTTTTAACCCTTACTTACCTTCTAATACACATTTAGTTTGTAGAACAAAGAATTAAAAAAAGGCACAAATATAATTTGTCTTTAAAGTTAATTAACTTTTAAAGCAAAATGTCCTCACTGACAGGCTGATGTGAATATTTGCACTCATTCTTCTGCAAATGACATCAACTTGTGATCATTACTCAGTGTTGATTCTGTTTGTTAATGTAGGACATTTGCAGGGCATTCATCTTTTTTGTATGTTTATTCAAACAATTTAATCGCCTTACATTTCTGTGGGGGGTTTGCATCACTTTATAAAGTTGTTCAAAACTTTTCACAGATAAAATGTGTTAAATGCAACTTTTTTTTGCCTTGAAAATTTTAAGTTCACAGTTTAGTGCTGCTGAGTTTCAGCGTCTCCATGTGAGGTACGTTAATTAGGTTGTTTTTTAAAAAACGTATTCTGGAGCGGCATTTGCTCAAACAGCTCAAAGCAAAGAAACTGTCTTAAGTGCTGTCCAAACCTTTCTCTGCTCAAAGATGCTGCAGTGTCTTTGTAATTTCATCACTTCAGAGATTTGAGCTTGTGAGAGCTCCACACAGGCTTATTCAGGTGTTTGAAGATCTTCAGAATGTCTATATACTGCTTCAAACATGAATCTTTAAAGATGAAGCACTGAACTTTAGTTCTGCTGTAATATAAGAAGATATTAGGATTGCACAATATATTGATATTGTTATGCAGAGGACCAGGACAACACCTGCAGAATGGCAGACTGGGGTGATGGCCACTATCTTTAAAAATAGAGATTGGAGAGTGCAGTCCAACTATTGAGAGATCATAGTAGTCAACCTCCCAGAAAATTTTCCAGAATGTTGGAGGATTCTGACGGATTTTCAAACCTTGGATCCAAGAGGAGCAGTGTGGTTTTCATCCAAGCTGTGGAACAGTGGACAAGATCTTCACTCAAATGTGTCCAGTCCAAAGTTGTCTTGTAGATTTGGAAAAGGCTGACAACTGTGGTCTTTGAGGCATTTAGTGGGATGGTGCTGCAGGAGTATAAGGTACAAGTATAATCCCTAGTCTCCGAACCTGTTAGTGATGCTCGTGGACAAGATCTCAAGGCACACTCATGGAGAAGGTTGTCTCTACTTTATGGACCTCAAGGTTTCAACTTTGCTTTTTTGTGAATAATGGGGCTCTTTTGGTGTGGACAGGCCATGATCTTCATCTTGTGCTAGGGCAGTTTGCAGTCACATGGGCGGAGGCTGGGTGAAGAATCAGCTCCTTTAAGTTTAAGAGCATGGTTCTCTACAAGAAAAAAATTGAAATGCTCCTTCTGGGTCGGGGATGAGCCTCTACCCCAATCAGAGGAGTTCAAGTATCTGGGAGTCTTGTTCATGAGTGTTCGGATCAAGCTGGAGGTGGATCAACAGATTGGGGCCTTATCTGAAGTAATAAGGTCATTGATCCAATCAGATGGGATAAAAGCCGAAAAGAAAAGCTTTGACTTACAGGTTGTTCTATATTCCAACCCTCGACTATGGTCATACGATATGTATCATGTACAAAACAAGGGACCAAGCGGCTAAATTGAGCTTAGTTTGTAGAGTGGAGTAGGTTCAGGTTATTGAAAAAGAGAGAAGCTCCATCATCATGGGGGAACTTGGAGTTGAGCTGCTGTTCCTCTCAAAAGGAGTCTAAGATGATTCAGGCATTTGATCATGATGCATTTCGGACACATCCCTTCGGAGGTTTTCCAGGCACGTTCCACTGAGAGCAGACCCTGGGGCAGACCCAGAACTTTTGCTCGAGGGATTATGCATTCTCTCTGGCCTAGAAATGCCTTGTGATCCCCCAGGAAGATCTAGAAATTGTTGCTGTAGAGACGGATGTCTGGTTTTCCCTCATGGACCAGTTGCCTTTGTGACCCAACCACAAATAAGTAAAAGAAAATGCATAGATCGACCAAATGTTGGAAATATATCTCATTGCAATGTGCTCAATAACAATATCCCTAAAAGATTGCAATAGTTTGCAAACTTAAACTGCATGCCGGTAAAAGAATATTTGATTACAGAATATAGAACCTATATAATAAACACCCACAGTTGAGTTGATGGTAACCAAAATGCTCTACAGGAGTATTAGCATTGTGGTCACGTTTAAGAAAAAAGAAGAATGAGGAAAATGTGGATTAAGCGTAACCAATGATAATAATTGCATGTTTTTGTAATATCATGCATTTGTAGAAGATATAATCAGTCAGCTTTAGTTGGAAAATATTGCAGAGTTACTGGTTTAGTTTATTTTATTTTTCACAATTAAAATACAGTTCAAAGATATTAAGGGGAAAAAAAAGTAACAACAGTGCAGGAAGAGGCAGAAGCCCAATGGACTTATACAAAGCCTCCACCCAAATAGTATAGAAAAAATAATGCAATCCAAGAATACAATACATTGATGATAAATTTAGAGATACAGTCATACAGAAAAACACATGTACAAAGTATTAAGGGAAAATTGAATAAAATATGTAACAATTAAAAAGTGGCAATCATAATTCTTTAATTAATCAAAGTTTTAAATAGCATTTAAACTCTTACAGAAGGCCTGTCTGTTACCAAATGTGAAAAATCATTCCAAATTTTAGCCTCCTTGTAACTGAGAGAAAACTGACCTCTACTGGTCTGATATTTAGGAAGCTGAAGCGCTGAATTCTGGTGACTTAAGTAAGAATGAAACTGCATATTTGATTTAAAGTAATGGGTAAAATGCTTTGGTATATACTCTTGACTTACTTAAATATTATAAACCAAAATACACATTTGAAAAATGCTAATGTTATAAGTAGTAATAATCTGTAAATTCTTAAACAGAGGAGCAGAAGGACAATGATAATCTGACAGAGTTGGAATTCTAACAAAGTGTTATTGAAGACCCAAAATTTTATGCAAAGTTGTGGGATACATACTTCCCCAAATTATATTTCAATAAGATAGATATGGGTACATCAGACTATAATAAAGTGTAAGCAAGCATTCTGTTCTTCATTATACCAATCGTTTTATGCGTTTTTCTACAAATCTAATCCGTGTGGTCTTTCCACCTTAAGCTCTCATCAACAATAACTCCAATAAATGTTGATGATACTTGTTTCATTGCAGTGCCATCAATAAAAAAATGTTTGTACATTTTCTAAAATATGACTTTTTACCACTAAAATCCTGAAATTTTATTTTATTTTTTAGATTTAAAGATAGTTTATTTAACCTAAACCATGAAGTGTAGGCACTCAAGCCAAGATTCACATTTTTCAAAAGTGAATTAAAATGTGAATGAAAAAGAAACATTGTATCATCAGCCAACATGATTGGTGAAAGAACATTGGAAACATTTGATGAAAAAGAAACAACATTGTATCATCAGCCAACATGATTGGTGAAAGAACATTGGAAACATTTGATAAATCATTTATGTAAATCAGAAATAACAATATTCCAAGGATGGAGCCTTGAGGTACTCCACAAAGTATCTTAGCTCTGTTACAATTGCGACCTTTAAAGCTAACAAATTGTTGCCTATTGCAAATATAACTATTCAACCGTTTGTTAACAATACCATGAAATCTATACTTATAAAGTTTTTGCATTATATAAATGATGATTCACTGTGTCAAATACTTTTGATAAATCAATGAAAATACTACAGGAGAGTTCATTATTTTCAAGTGCAGATGTAACATTGTCAACCAGATGAAGAAAAGCCATATGCATAGTGATTCTTCCTAAAACCGTATTGGTGTTTGTAAAGAATTGAATTATTGTCTAAATAATGGAGAATCCTTTTATACACTTTTTTCTAGTATTTTTGAAAATACTACTAGAAATTGTGATTTCCTACTTCCTGTACTTATTAGTGGAAGTGAAAACACAGCAACTCTTTTGCCCCAAGTCATGTCCTTTATTGTAGTGTGGCACATATTGATTTACTGGTGATTGCTGCATTGCACATCCTCACCTATCAAACACGACTGAAGCTGTCACCATCCCATGAATCGTGCCCCGGGGTAGACATAATGTACTTTTCAGGATCCTTCCTCTGGGCAAGCTTGCCGTGTGCTACTGTGGTGAAATTATTCACGGTGAACTTGCTTACCCCAAAGGCACAGAGGTAGAACAGTGACAGGTTTTTTGGGGTGGGGGTTGTGTGATAGCCAAGAGTGTTGTAGGATATGAGTTATTGAGTCGTGGCAGACACACACACCACAATACAAAAACTTCTCACTCTGGCCTTGAATCTGCTTCAGGCACGAAAACTCATTAAAATGCATTGCAAGAAGCAAAAAAAAAAAAAAAAAAGGTTGAAGAAATGGTGAAAAAATGACAAAGCTGCAGACGGAACCATCATAGTTTCTTTACAAAGATGAATTTAATTTTATTCATTCTCATATAATGATATTTTACATGTTAACAGTTAAATTATTTCATATTTCTTTGAAACACCACAGCTGGTTGAAGGACGCTTTGCCCGGGTGAGTGACTGATACAATTATCTGGAACTTAACAGTACAAAAGTGTCATGTGGAGTAATGCAACAAGGTTAAGTCAGGTCCTCTGGACGGATTCTTGTTTGATGAAACATTTCATCTTTCATCCAAAAGACTTCTTCTTCGTAGAAGGTGCTGTTCATAAGTCTGGGCTTGTTGCAAGATCTCAATCTGAAGAAGTTTTTTTTGGATAAAAGACAAAACGTTTCAACGAAGAAGAGTCCGTCCAGAGGACCTGATTTAACCTTGTTACATTTTTTACCTGGATTATTGAGCATGCATCAGGGCATGTGGAGTAATATGTTTTTATTGTACAAGAATGTGACATTTACAAGTAAATGTGTTGCAAAAATATTGATGGAAACAAAGGAAAAAACTGACAACAGTCTTAGACTTCAGCGCTTGAAGTCTAACATTCATTATGTCTGTTTTATTGGTGCTGCCAGTAACCGAGAGAACAGCTACAGGCTTGATTTACACAACAAAAGACCTTTCACCTCGTGTGACCTGACTGCACTTTATTGTTCTTTCACAAAGTCTGACCAAGTTTATTGCTTTGGATGTCAAAGTAAATAATTCTGTCAAGTAGTTGGCTGATGTGCTCCATCTCTGCTTGTTGCTTATGGAGTACATCAATGTCTAAACTTTTATGAAACTTTTCTAAACCAAGCTGATTGACATTTCAACTTGAAGATAAGTTGACGACGTCCATTTCTACAGGATGAAGAGGCGGTAAAACACCTGTTAAATTTTAAAAGCCTTAAAGCAGTTGTGTCCGATCTTGGTTTACAATCTGGCACATTTTTGACGTTTGCCTGCTTCAACACTCCTGAATAAACTGGTGCTTAACAGAAGTGAAGAGTTAATTCAGCCATAGGTGTGTTGGAGCATGCAGGATAGTGGCCCTTAAGGGCCATCATTGGAGACTACAGCTTAAAGGAATAGTCTGGTCAATTTAAAGTTATTGTTTATCAAAAAGTTTTCAATAGTTATTATTAATCAGTTGTGACATCAGTCGTAGAGTGTAAGCATGAAGAAAAGGACACAAGTCTTAGGCCAGACTACGCTAATAACTAGCTAAACAGTTACCCAATTTTATAGTTTTCAGAATTATAAAACAGCTTCTGCTCAAAAATAAATTGGCACGTCTGTTCCAAAAGTTTACTCAACTCCTGGTGGGCTGAATCTCATCAATTTTCTCAGCAACATTCCTGTAGTAACATGGAGGTTGTTCAGTCAACAACACTTCAACAGAAGAAACAGTGTCGTGTAAAAGTGCAGAGGTGTTCTACGATTGATGTCACAGATAAGCTACTAATTACTTCTAACTATTTGTCAGAACATCACAGCATGAATGTCCAAACTCTCCCTTTAAACTTTATTTTCACTAATTGTTTGTTTAATTAGAAAAAGGTTGTGACCGCAGAGAGACTTCTTTCTGTTTCACAACATTCACAGCTTGTTAAAAAGCTCGATTTTCTCGCCTCCACTGAGAAAATAAAAAATTTCCAGTCAGCTATGACAGTAGAAGTCAGTTGTTGTTTTTTTAAATGTGGTAATAAACAGCCCACATATGTTGTCAGTCATATGGAGAGGATGGTTTTACTAACACAGACACAACTCCAAAGCAACAATTTGTTGACAAACAGTGAAATACCTGCTGTTTTTTACCTGATGATGGTATATTGTTCATCAGAAAATATGTTGTTAGCCTTATTTGTGTTCGTGTTAGTTAGCGGAAGCTAACCCATATTCCACTAACTAAAAAAAATTAGCTTTGCTAACACTAAACTGCTAACAGGTAAATAAATTAGCAGAAACTATCGCTAAACTCTTACCGCTAAGACGACTGTCACTCAGTCTGCGTCACACGTCTTCGTCACCTTCCGGTTGAAGCTGCGTCGACCAATCATATCTTGTCACGTGTACATGTAATAAGCCAATAGCGTGCCGAATGGGCATTTCGAGACAAGCCCACAACAGACAGAAAGTTGACCTAATTTAGGAGAAGCTAATTCCGCTGAATAATTTTCAAAGTTAGCAAAAATACTAATCCGCTAAACGAAAAATTTGTTCCGCTTTTAGCTGTTAGTGGATTAGTGCAACTGTACTCACATCTGAGATTAATCAAATAGGCATTTCTTATGAGTTAATTAAATCCACTAAATATTCAGAAGAGCAGTTATGAGGTTTTCTTATTTCTTACAATAGGCTACACCGGATGTTTCTTTATAAAAAGACAAAACATGCTATACCATACTTAATTGTTTGCAGAAACATTCAAGGTAACGTTTGATTATTTTCAGTCATATATACTGGAATCTTGTCAACACGGAAGAGAAAACCAAGATTATTTTTTGAAACATTACCCTGTTAGATTGTGTGTTTTATATTGTTTCTGTGATGTTTTAATACTTTAAATACCGGTAAGTGGTTTATTTCATATAGCACATAGCTACTGTATAATTAAGCACTTAACATTAAAAGCAAAAACAATTATAGACAAACACCAAAAAACACATCCGTACTTATAAAGGCATAGAAAATACAGGTAAGCAGGGTATATGTGGGCCGAGATGGTGTAGAGGCAGGGCAGCCGGCTCAGGACCGGAAGGTCCCGGGTTCGATCCCCGGTCACGTC
>JARVGV010000694.1:10271432-10281501 GCA_031762435.1 Hypsolebias longignatus
CTTGGATGAGGGGCGAAACGTTTCTTTTTAACAAAAAAACGAAGTCCAGATGACATGATTCAACCTTTTTTGTTGCTCCATTTTTAATTTTTTTAATTTCTCTTGTACATCGTTTTGTCGCTCTTGTCCCAACTCCCAACCTATTTTTCTTTTAAAAACAAGCTGGTTTTTTTTTTTAGTTTAAACAATTGTTTACCATGCTCTATTGCAGAGGAAATTACGGTATTTTGAGATTTGCAAACCATTGCATTCTGTTTTTACTCACATTTTACACAGTGTCCAAACTTTTCTGGAATTGTAGTTGTAGTACCAGCTTGATATTTTTCAGCCACTGCCGTATCGCATTACTTAAAAATAGCTTTGGCTGAAGAAGTCACACAAATTGTCACTTTTTAAAGATGTTTCTCTGCATACGTCTGAGGTAAAAAAGCGCCACTTGTGTTTATGGTTACAGCTTCAGTCGTGTGCAAAAGCTGCCCGCATAAATGAGGACTGACAGGCCCTGAATGCCCTCTGCAGCAAATAAATGGATAATCTAGAATCCTGTTGTGACGACTAACCCCCTTCCCTGTGCCCCCCTCCCCCGTACACACTTCCTATGTCTGAGATGAGACACGAAGCCGTCTGAGCACTCCAATGGCATGGCCGGAGATTGATTGTGTGTGTGAGTGTGTGTGTTTGTGAGAGACATAATGCCAAAAAGATGAATTTATTCAAGAGTTTCACAGTATCAGTCACACTATTTACATATTTATTTGTCATATTAAAATGCAGTGACAGCGATGTTTTTCTGCCACTTCCCTTCATGCTGTCAGCTTGGTGCTTTTGCATTTTGCACAAACCTTTAAGGGACAGGCACGGGACGCGCATCATAACATTTGAATCTATTTTTACCCTTTCACATTTTCTGCGCTCTTGAACTCGGTGACAAGGACAAGCCAAAAAAATAAAAATAAAAAAAAATAGATGAAGTATCGTTATAGACATCGCAAGAATGAGTGTTTGTGTAGTTTTAGCTCAAAGAGTCGAGCTGAAGAACACACCTGCTATGACAAATCCTTAATTAAAGGCCTAGCATGGCTTGAATGAATGCACATCACCTACCGTCATTCATGTGAATTTTTAAACAAGATGATCTAATGAGAAATTATGATGTATCTATTTTGGTTATGCACAAACTTGTTGGACATTCTACAATGTCCACCTTCGTCTTTCAGCAGTGGATGATAAAAAAAATTATGTATTTCTTTTAAGTATACAGACATAAAATGCAAATTTTATGTTGTGGCAATGCAAAAAAGTGCAAAAAGCAGAGTTTGGAATCAATGCAGGACATTTTACACGATTATCAAAAAACACTGTTGTCTCTATCTTAAGAGATAATAAAGTATTTTTAAAGAAATCAAGTTATTATTATACCCATATGGACTACCCAAGGTTATGATAGTAGCTAAGTAGTTAAGGAAAGAGTTTTTGTTGAACAAAGCTCTATCAAGAACTAAAAATCTGCCATAGCAGCTAGAGAACTGGTTTTAGCAGCTCATTTAAGGTTTACCTGCATTAGAGCAGTCAACAAATAACTAACGAGTTACACCAAAGAGCTTCCACATGTTTGGTAATCTGCTAATACCAAAAAAAAAAAAAAAATAATAAACAATACCAAATTAAGATGTTTACTGGTACGTCCAATCCACAGATTCAGCTTTGTGGACACCCTACTTTTATGTTACCAAGTGAACATCAAAGGTTTTATTCTATTTTTTTATTAAATTAAATGTAATAACAAATGGATGAATGAATAATAAGGTTTTCAAATGGCTTGGTTTTCTTTAATTTAGCTGTCAGAATTTGAAAAAGACCTCACAAATCACTTGAGTTATTTGAAAACATTGTTAGATTCAATGAATTGATCCGACTTATACTTCAACAAAAAAAAAAATACTAAGTGCTAATTTAATTTGCCTTTAATTTGATTTTTGTTTTATCACCAAAGAAAGAAAAGAAACAAAGGCCAGAATATTTGAAAACACATTAATTAAAGTGAAATTAAAACCCTACTTTTTGTTTTTACCATATAAAACAAACTAAATGAAATGTCCTGGATGCTAGAATCCAGCTTGTAAACAGAGTTTAAACCCTCTCAGTCTTCTAGACACCGATGTTTAGCAGGAAAAGGTTTGTCCCTGTGATGGACTGGAGTCCTGTCCAGGATGCCCCCCGCCTCTTCACAGTGACTGCTAGACATGGGCACCAGTGACCCCCGCGACCCGAAAAGAATGAAGCGGGTAGAGATAATGGATGGATGGATAGATAGATGAACATTTGTCCTTAAGGACACAACAGAATACCTGATTCATTAAAAAAAAAATCATATTCTAAAACAAAAGTGGACCCAAAGAAGCTCATTTATTGTTATTTTAAGACTCAGAAATCAAACTTTAATTTAATGGTACATAAACGACACCATGTTTAACAACTTGCACTCAATGGATTAAATGGTATTTCTATGCAACATAAAACGACTTTAAAAATCAAGGAATTTGTGCCATTTTTGTCTTTTGATTGAGAAAGATAGAGAATTGTAATGAAATAAAAGCCGGGGAGAGGAGACAGACTAGTGGGCAAGTCACGTCCATCTGCAGCGCACTTATCAGGTGGGGGATTTTCTGGAAGTGTCAGTCGGATAGGAAGCCTTCAAGGCTCTCGGGGAAAGGGGATGCTGCAGTAGTGACAGGGCTATCTGCCTCTGACAGCCCAAAGACCTAAAACCGGATGGCTGGGAGAGATAAGGCTTGTCGGCAGTGGACACACACACTCACACACACGCATACATACACCGAGCACTGGCATTCACTTTGCATGAACAAATTCCCTATTGCCTGGCCACTCGCTCATTCATTCACTCATGCACACACGTAAACACACTCACGCACAAACACACTGGTTCCCTGTCTGCCAGCCAGCGAGGCTTCCCATTAGCTGTGCTGCAGTGTGCTGGCTGAGGAGCGCTGGGGCGAGAGACATCAATTTGCTTCCTCTAATGCGCTCGCTGCCCCCACAAGACATATTGATTATTTCTTCCCCGCAAAGCGACAAATAGCAATTTCGGGGGCATAATGGAGATAGATGGTTGGTTTATAAGAAACCCCCCAAAGGAAAGTTGTAAGGGGGGGTGGAGGGCTGTAAGGTGGGGATGCTCGTCCTTCTCCCACCAGTCATTCACCTGTCTAAACTTTGTCGCTGCCACTTTCACCCACAAAAACAGAGAACCCAACAAGAGAACAGTTTTGTTTCTTTTTTAAGAGTTGCTGTTAAAGATGTGCGAAGAAGGTGAGGGTATGCCGGGTGCGCAGATGTTGAGGCGCACCATCAATGCACATTCATTACCTCCTCCTGGTAGCATCGTTTCGCCTCGTCTTAATGGTGGGGCTGCGGAGAGCAGCTGCTGCCGCAGTGTTTGCTCTGCCTCACCCTCCGTCTGTCTCATCACATCGCCTTTGTTACCATCAGGGTGACGGATCCATGGGTTTCTCTTATGGGGGGGGGATAATGAATATTTGATTTCTAGCGCGCCGTGGGATGAAATTCATTCTAAAAAGAAGTGATGAATTTTTGTTCTGGTAGGCGGATTGTTCTTGACATTTAAGACGCTGCTGCTCCCAAAGCTGATCTCATCACATCGTCTTGTCTCAAGAAGAAAAAAAAGTCTCAAGATCGCAGTGGTTTTTGTTTTTTTAGTTGTAAAAGTTGATTTTAAATAAATAAAGACCTAGCATTTCTTGGAAGAATGTTGTATTTAGACTAAGATCAACTTGTGTTGAAAAATAATGGAGCTAGAGCTATTTTGGTCAAACTTTAATGACATTATGATCTCATATGATTTAACAAGATCCCACAAGAAGTGGTTGAACTTGACATTCAAATTCAGAAATACTTTTTTAATATCAAAGGGAAACTAAATGTTGATATAACTCGTTATCTTCATTTCATTAAGAGATGTTATAGATGCTAATGGCTGTAGGCAAGAAGGATCTCTTGTAAAATTTCGTCTCACAGCAGATCCAAAGAAACTGGCCGCAGATGCCATCGGATCCGTCCACCCAGACTCGTCTAGCCTCTTGGTTCCCTCGAGGTGCAGGACCGCTCTTATGCCGGACAGAACTCCCCACAGAGTGATAGCTACTCCTTCCATCAGCCTGCTGAGCTCCCTGTCGCTGCAGACAGCCAACTGCAGGTGTCGGAGGATGACCTTGTCCTTCTGCTGTCACGAGCCGCGTTTCCTGCTAGTTCCTGAATCTCAGTGGTCAGGCACTCGAGCACAGCGGCAGGTATATGAGAATGCATCCATGGCGCCTCCTTTTCAACTCATCTGAAATTTGGGGCTGTAGTTGAGCTATTGTTTGAGCTTTTGAGGTGTTAATCAGCTGCTCCCGGTTGTTAAAACCCCCCCCACCTTGTTATGGTTACGCATCATAACAAATGTCCAAAAGTAAAAGTTTCAGTAAAAATTCTTCCGGCTGCACAGCTTCCGATACCAGGGGAAACACTCGTCCAAAAAATGTGATTTGCATCCAGCAAAAATAGGAATTAAAGTTTCCAAAAGCAAAATCTGAATGAATGTAACAGAGCTGCTCCAACATGCCGCCACCCCAAGCGGCACAATTCTAGAATACTGTGATTGACTATTAGTTACTGCCACACCAAGTTTTAGCACAAAATTAGTCAGAATAACCCACTTAAAGCCATTTATGACTAACGTTGATTAGAAGTGGCAGCCATCTAGAAAAATTAATCAGTGTATAAGGACATTTAATCATTTTCATTAAAGTTTGTCTTCTGGTTAATGATGTTTTACTAAAAAACTCACAGACAGAAACTTTATTGCCTTCACCTTCCACTGAGATAAGTTTTTAGGGCTGTAATACATTTCAAATTTTCCATATTTACCGTTATAATGGTTATCTGACCGGCTATTTTTTTACACGTATCGGCTGTTCTTCGGGCTCTTTCTCCTCCTATTACGCTCAGCTTTACTTTATAACTCCAGATTTGAGTTGGCTGATAACCGCTAGCTGCAGAAATCTTTGCTGCTACAATCTCCAGCCTGTAAATGAGTTGAAATTCATGTTTTGCTGCTTATCGCGTGATAGTGAGACGAAGAGTACGGCTCCATAATTTTAGCTGTAGAAAAATGTTTCTTTCCAAAGTGATAAGCGTACAGGAAAAAAAAAAAAAAAAAAACCTGTCTTGATTGTAGAATTTAGAGGTTTATTTTCAGACCATTTTGCCGCCTGGCTTGTTGATAAAATCAGCTCCGCCACGCAGAGACGAAGCGAGTGTGATGTCCCAAGCTGCTCGCAGCACGAACAGATGGTTTAAGTTGAGACGTTCTCACCCGAGGGGATCTGTGAGTAAATATTTGACTGTGAGGGCTTAAATTAATTTCTTAACCATTTTGTTTTGTATCATATGTCCATGTGTGGGTGTGATATGTTAACAGTTATCATCCAATTAGTTAATCACAGAGATGTCAAGTTTTATAGTGAAAAAAACTGGTTTAAATATATTAAAGAAAGATCACTGTCAAACTGTACTATGTGTTGAGTTTTTATGAAGTGGGAAGTCAAAGGTTTGCAAGTAGTTTATAAATTTGTGGGGGGAAAAAATAGGACTAAAATTGATTAAATATGAAAAAAAAAAAGTCATTTATTGCAGCTTTAAGGGAAATAAAAGTCACTCTAGAAATTATAAATCCTACCAATACTTCATGATGTGCTGATATACTAAAACACACATGTCAAACTCAAGGCCCGGGGCCCAAATGTGGCCCTCATTGACATCTTCTCTGGCTCCCAAGATGAAATGTTAAACAAAAAATACTTTTATCACTTGAATTTTTTCAGTAATCTTTGATTATGATGTTGAAAGTGCAACACAGAACATCAGATGAGACCAATCAAACTCTAGTTGAAGACCCTACAATCAAGAAAAGATGTTGGGTGTCTGACTTGAGTTAATTTAGATTCTGAAACTGGCCCTTAGTTTGAAAAAGGTTTTAATTTTGGCCCATTTTGCAAGTGAGTTTGACACCCCCTTACTAAAATGTAAGAAAATTATCACTGTCAATTTTATTTGAATTTTCTCATCATGCTGTTCAAAATGCTAACCCAGGAGTTGTCAATTAAAAATGTGCAAGGTTCACCAAAACAATATCCAGAATATGGTATTTGTTGGATAAAATTAGATTTTGTAAATGCTAGAAAAGTCGTGCCACTTAAATAAACTAATGCAAATGTGGAAAAAAAAAAAAGCTGCCTCCTAAAATGAATTACCGTAAACATTAGAAAAGTTTTGCCTCCTAATGTGAATTACAGGAAATGTGATCTGAAAAGATGCATTGAACTTTACAGTGAATTCTCTAAAATGTGCACAAATTAATTTTATTTAACAATAATTTCATTCAACTCAAATTTAACAATTTGTTTCAGTGCAAGACTTCATCTGGGTCTGGATGCAATGCAAATGCAATGCTGAAGTTCATCCTTTTAAAGTACGTTTGTGCCCCTCACTTCAAGATATTTTATTGTAATTGACGAAGTGCAACTTTCTTCATTCAATATTTGTGCAACCTTTATCTTTAAAAATGTTGTTCAATATTTAAACAATGTTTAAAGACTAAATAAGAGCAGAAATTTACATTCACATGTCTGAGTTGTTCAGTGATCTAGATTCCAATAACATAGTTATTACTGAGCAAAGGAGAATTAATAATTCAACACTGACATTTACTTAGTTTCTCAAACATTTGCCAGGTTGTCACTTTTTTTTTTAAGTTGGTTGATGCTTGTGCTCTCTGTTGTGTGCAGCACTAGATTCTGCAGATTCGTTGTATTCAGCGCACATTGATTTTTGATCCAGGCCACAGGAATGTTTTGCTCCCTGAACGTGTGAAATATTGCTGGGGAGGTTTCCGAGTCTTTGATCTCTGATTTTTCTCAGCAAGCTGTCTTCCCCCTTATCGCTCCTACCTGACTTTATCACAGCTCCCCTGAATATTTCATGGATTTTTTTTAACTTTCTTTCTTTCAAACCACTGTCATTGTTTAGTCACTAGAAATATTCTGCAACTCATGTTCTGGTTTGAGGCTTAATTATAAATTATTCAGGCTTTTATGGGATGTACTGTGACAAAAAACAGAAAAAAAGTGTTACTTTCCTGCTTTTTCTGATATAGGTATCGTTTCTGATCATCCATCGCCACAAAGGTGGGCAATTATGCAGTTTCCACGTTTGTTCTTCTGTCTTTTCTGACTAGAACAAAAAATCTCATTAACCAATGGATGGATTTTAATGAAACTCAGGAAACAGTCATTGGTTGTACCAATGGTTGTCTATGGAGTCAACTCGATTCAATATGGCTGTCACAACTAGTCAGTCCTACAGTTTTATCCATATTGCAGTGCTATTTGGTGTGGTGGTAGCTAGGGCTGAACAATTAATTGCATTTGCGATAATATCACGATATGATAAAACAAGATATTCTAATTGGAAAGGCTGCGATTTGACTGGTCATGTGAGCTGGTTACGTGACTTGCGAGTGAGCACAGTGGAGCAAAGCAGAGCAGGGAGCGGGAGAAGTCAACACTGCGCTTTAACTGGTTCCACAATGGCATCAGGCTCGACAGAAGCTGATTCATCTGAAAGTTTGGTACCAAAGAGGAGCAGCACGTCCGTTGTTTGGAATTATTTTGGCTATGAAAGATAAAATTTAAAAAAAGACGCTGCACAACAACATGTATTGTGCAGAACCTGCCTTGCTGCTGTTGCTACCTCTCGAGGTAATGCCACAAATCCTTATCAAAACTTAATAAAACAACACAAAGCCATTTACGATAGTTGGATGGCTAGAATGCCAATGACCAGTGGTTCAACTTCAAGTACGGTAAGCAAAGTACCAGCTGATATGCATCACTGACTGAACTGTTCGAAGGTATTACTCTGTATGAACATAATTCAAAGCTGTATGCGGAAATAACTCGAGCATTAACCGAGTTCATAGCGAAAGACATGATGCCCATTAATACAGTGACCAAGCCTGGGTTTATAGCTTTGGTAAACACAATGGATAATCAGTACAGGATGCCTTAGCGCTCACGTTTTAGCCAAGTTTCCATCCTGGAGCTACACAAAAAACGCATAAACAGAGTTGCAGCGGAGCTGAAAACAGTGGAGTGTTTTGCAACTGAAACGGATCTATTGCTTGTGTTCGTTGAAAAATACATAAGAAGAAGACATTGAAAAATAATTGCATATTAAATTGCAATATTGAGGTAAAATATTGCAATTAGAATATTTTCCAAAATCGTTCAGCCCTAGTAGTAGCAGAAAGTAATCCCTATCACCTACTTTAAGCGTTACCAGATCACACAAAGTCTTTGTTAAAACGTTAGCATTTCTTCAAGAAATACTTGTTTCAGCTGATCAATTTTAATGCATGCAAATTTGACAAAAATAATTTATTTGTTTAAAACTTTTCCTTTTTCTTTGCAGTAATATCATCATAATTGAACTTTTCAAACTCTTTAAATTAAGCAAGCATGACGGTCCATTTTGTTGTTTTGTTTTTTTTTCACCCAGAGATCCAAGCTTTAATTGCATGCAACGAGCTCGCAACGGACCATTAAGCACAATAAATAATATCCTGAGCTAGTTTGAAGACTTGGGGAAAAACTTTGACCGTTCCAGTCGCCTTTGTTTCCCTCCTCTGCCGCTCCATCAGTTCAGTCTGTTAAATGAAGGTAATGCAGCCATTACAAAGTGTAACAGCGGCAAATTATCTGCTCACATATGAACTTGACATCCTTAACGAAATGGAATTTTAAACACCGCAGACAATCCTCGGTGGGCTAATACACAGCGTCGTCCCCAGAGATGTGGCAGACCTAAATTATAGGAAGCAGCCAAGACAGACGAGAAGTAACACAGAACCGCATGCGAAATGAGCTTATTATCCTGGTTACTGTCAATGCAGCGCGGCCAAGCTGTCAGTGATCACAACAGACATGTTATATGCGATGGCGGCATTACCGGCGCTTCGCCTGATAGGCGGAATGACCCACAGCAGTGATGGAATCAGACAATTTAGATGGAGAGGAACGAGGGAATGGCCAAATGGAAGGGGGAGGAAAAGAGGACGCTGGTGCACAGGGATGATCTGAGGGTGTTGGAGAAGAGAGGGGTGGATAGAGGGAAAGAGAGAGGGGTGAGGGCGCTGGCTATTATTCTGCATCGATTTACTCCAGTCAGGGATGGCAGGACGTGTAATGAAGTGTGGGATCTAGGGGTTGCCGCGTGCGCTCGTCTGAGCCCTTATAGCTTTTTGGATGTGGGCTGATGTGTCACCTGTTTGTGTTGCACACAGATGGTGAGGCCTCATCTGCTGAGGTTCAACACAAAATCATATCAACAAAACTTAGAAACTGAAAATGGAGACAAATGATGGTTAACGACCAACATTTTTCACTGGATTGACTCAAATAGAAATTGCATGGAATAAGTACACCTGATTCTAAATGGCTGCCACATCCAACAGAGCATAAAACTAGGGCTGCACGATATTGGATTTTTGGCTGATATCCCACATGCCGATATGTTAAAACAAATTTGGCCAATAACCAATACCAATACTGATTTTATTTTTCCCTAGACCTACTTACAGAGACTACATAGCTTTCTCTGCTGTGGAATTAAAATACCACATTATTCTGCATGGTCTTTGTCAGTTTGGCCTGATAGCAAATCCAGATGCCAAAAAGGGAGCTGAAAATGATGTATCACTTCAACTTGGATTATGTATTTTGTCAAATTTATTTGACATTTACTCTCAACACAATGACACTCGAACAGTGCAACTGTGTGAATTTTCACAAATCTAAACTCAACTGTGCGCGTGATGTAATAACATTGTGCTGGTGCTGCAGGCATCCTTGTCACTGGGTTGTCATACAAAAACAGCACCTTTCATATATATACATATATACAGTATATATACAGTATATATATATATATA
>JARVGV010000694.1:10293522-10305799 GCA_031762435.1 Hypsolebias longignatus
TGACAATATGAGTTGAAATCATAGTAAGCTTTAACTTGGTTTTAACAAACTACATTGCAGATGGAGTTAATGCAAATAACAGTGCAACGACTTGTGCATATTTTGATAAAGGAGGAAAATGTCAAAGAAGCATTTACGTTTGCGTCTGCACACGTTTAGCTCAGAATCGAGCTCTTTTTGATTGAAAGTGACCTTTTGAAAACAAGATTGATTCAGCTGACTGTAACCATAATATCTACACACTAGACTATATTTTTAACCGCCTCATTCTGACATTTCCAATAAAAACTCTCTCCCTCACGGGAGAAACATCCAGAAGACTTTACGTTGAAGTTTAAACCAAAGCGGTTCACTTGTCAAGTTATAAAGTACAATAAAGTAGGTGCGTTAAAGTCACTGTTTCAGAATTTGTTTTTGATGAATCTCCTGAAATATTCCAAAAGTCAGATGAAGTCGCACAAATAACACAAGATAAACAATACTAAAATATCAGGTGTAGAATATTATATTCATGTATGCAATGACATTTGCAAAAAATGTGCCCACTCTCTTTAGAAAGGACATTCAGAACCAGTTTTTATTTTTATTTTACTTTATATCAAAAAAGCAACATTTAAGTCTCCTATTTTTGCTTCATGTCTATTTATCTTTTTACTTTTACTTCTACCGTGTATTCTTCTAGTTCTCTTGATTCTTACGTAGAAACATCTTGTGAAGTAGTGCGACATAAATCAACAGGAAAACATAATAATCCGACAGCTGTAACGGCACCTTTCAACCTCGCAGGTTGCTCAGCGGACGCAGGAAGTCCTGAGTTAATCTTCTACTCACTTACAAAATGCTTCTGCCAGCACTTTTAACCGTAGAGACACATGAAATGGAAAAAGTAATGTGCTGGTACCCCTGCAGAGGGAAAACGGCACCAGCAGAGACCGAAGGCTATTAGTCAGAGAATAAAGGTCACTAACGAGGAAATTTGACACATGCATACTTTAACATTAGGCTAATGAAAGTCCTGCTCCTTTAATGACATTGAGACACGTGTAGTTTTGGTTAAAGTTCAATATAGCGCTACCTGTTGTAGGAGCAGGTTTTCTAATGAAAGTCACAGTGATCAAAGCTTTACTGTTTTACTTTAAACAGACAAAAATCACAGCTTTTCTTCTTCATACACTTATTTTCATGACCCACTGAGTGGATCCTAATGGAAGATTCACAACGTAATTGCTTGATTGACACGGAGTTAACCTGATTCAAGATGGCTGTTACGACAAAACAAACTTATTGAATGCAAAAATGTATCTAACTACATCAGTTTTACAGATATGGAGCTCAAATTTAGTGTGGTAGTAGGTGAGACTTATCCCCAACATGCAAATTGAGTGCAAACGAATCATGCGAGAGCTGTGTTTCAAACCCAACAAAGTTCAATCAAATCATCTGAATGGTTTTGTCGTTGTTGTTGTTGTTGAGACGTTTTGTTCTTTATCCAAAGGACTTCATAAGTCCAAGGAGCCACAACAAACTTAGTCCCACAATCAGCACACTCACATAGTGGACCAACCAGTTTGCTGGTGATAAGATGGTTTCTGGGGCCCACCCTCTCCGCCGTTGACTCCTCTGAGGCAGCCAAAGCCAAAGTGGTTCAAAACATCACAGTTCATGCTTCATGAAGTCCTTTGGATGAAGGAAAAAACTTCTCAAAAAAAAAAAAAAAAGCGTCCAGATGACCTGCCTGAACTTTGTTGGATTTTTTTACCTGGATTATTGAGCATGAATTTTGACGCGTTTCAAACCATCCATCCATCCATTGTCTTCTGCTTGTTCTGAAGTCGTGTCACGGGGGCAGCAGCTTGAGCAGGGAGGCCCAGACATCTCTTTCCACAGCCACCTCTTTCAGCTCTTCTGGGAGGATTCCAAGGCGTTCCCAGGCCAACCAAGAGACGTAGTCTCTCCAGCGTGTCCTGGGTCTTCCTCGGGTTTCCTCCCAGTCGGACATGTCCGAAGCACCTCCTTAGGAAGGCGTCCAGGGGGCATCATTACCAGATGCCCGAACCACCTCAACTGGCTTCTCTCGATGAGCGTTTCAAACCTTTACCATTAAATATTGTAATCTTCTATCTTATTTCAAAATATCTCATGAACCAGTGGATGGATTTTAATGAACATTTTGTAAAGTTATTAGGTTGACGTCTACAGCTGCTTAACTTAAGGTGTCTACTCAATTCAAGATGGCCTCCATGGCTATTTGAACATTTGGCTACACAGTCAGTTTTACATGTGTTGAGCTAAAATTTGGCATAATGGTAGTTGACAGTCGTTTACTTGGTGTTAAAAGCCCCCAACAAATATTGCATTAAATTTTGCACATTTTTTTAAAGGTACTGTATAACCAAAATGACTGCAAGTCTGTCATCTCACAATATGTATGAAAGGCAGCGGGTGAAATCCATTCCTTCAAGGAATACAACGCCTGCAATTCCAAGCTATTTTTGTCATTTTTTCATTTTGCTGTTTGTCCAACAAATGACGAAAAGCACCGCACAACTTCCACATACCACATTCTGTAAAAGCAAAGCACATCACAGTTTAAAATGAATGCCACCATATGTTGTTTCTGAGCACTGCCAGTTAATTAAACAATTTGCTTTCATCTTGATGAAGAAGTTGGAGATTTTGCACCGTTTGTTTTGTTACGGCGCGCAATCTGTATGTCCCCGATAATCAAATTTCCATTCAGCGTGGAGCCGAAGTAACGACGTTATAGGCGAGCGAAAACTCTCTTCCTAGAGCTGTGTGCTTTCTTTATTAAATATTTTAATTGTAAAACAGAAACCGGCACACGACGCAATTTATTAATGTGGGAAAGCATGAATTATGAAAGCAAATTAAACTGAATTCATGTGCAAAGAAATGGCACACGAATAAACTGATACACACACAAAGACACAGCTTATAGCACATTAGTGTCCCTGCAGAATATGCACATAACTACTTGATTGGCCTCAAGGGATGTAATATCTATGCTTTAATTTCAGATAGCAAGTAAGCATATCCAGTTACAAACCATTACAAGCATTTAATGCAGGCGCTGTGTTGGGGGAAATGCTCTCATTTTATAGCTTCATTTTCTAGGATTTAACTGGGATGAAAATTATTCTATTGTTTCGATTTTGGAAGAGAAAAAAAAAAGGCACACGAGAAATGTACATTATAAAATTAATGGCAGAGCATTCTTTGCCAGAGTTTTGGACTAGGATCATCTTTTATGTTGAGACAAGACGTCAATATAACCGTGTTGGACATACTTTGAAAATAACATCACAATAATGCTCGATCTCATCCAACAATTTCAATTCAATTCAACGGAGTTTATTTATATAGCGCCAAGTCACAACAGAAGTTGTCTCTGGGCACTGAACAGAAACATTCATATATAAAAATAACAAGTTAACTATATATCTGAGGAGCAAACTGCTTTGAATTTAACTCCATCGCAGAACTCTCATTTTGAGCAAGCACAAAGGCGACAGTCGAAAGGAAAAACTCCCTTGTGAAGAAGAAACCTTTAACAGAAACATGCTCAGGTCAAGCGGCCATCTGCTTCAACCGGCTGGGTTTGAGAGGAACAGATACACAATGGCAGGTCAAGAACCACATGTTAAGATAGAAATATGGATTAACTGAAAACTTTTGAAAGAAGCATTTGGACTCCCAGATAACAAACCATTGAAATAGTCCAGTCTAGACATGGCAAGTGCATGAACCAGTTTTTCTGCATTATTTTTAGATAAGAGGTTTCTAATTTTAGCGATAGTACGCAGGCGGAAAAAGGCGTTCTAGGAATGTTTTTAATATGGGGAATAAAAGACATGTCCTGATCAAAAATGGCACCAAGATTTTTAACATTAGAGCTGGAGGCCAGATTAATGCCATCCAAGGAGGGCAAAAGACTGACAATTTCATTCCTAAGATGCTCAGGTCCAAAAAACCTAAACCTCAGTCTTGTCTGTGTTCAAAAGCAGAAAATTAAGGGTCATACAGGTTTTTATGTCTTTAAGACATGCTTGTAGTCAAAGTAGCTGCTTGGATTCATTGGGTTTTATGGACAAATACGTGCATCATCAGCATAACAATGAAAATTTATCCCATGCTGTTTAATAACGTTACCTAATGGAAGCATAAAGCATATTGGTCCAAGAACAGAACCCTGAGGAACTCCATGACTAACCTTGGTGTATGAAGAAGATTCATTCTTTACATTTACTAATTGGAATCTATCAGATAAATATGATTTAAACAGTTTTAGAGCCAATGTGATGACAAGATGACTCTTACTCCCACATTGAATATCAGCACATTATCAGTAAGATTGAGTTAAAGCTATTTTTGTGTTAGATATTGTAGATTATCGCAAGTTTGATTCCTGTTGTACACCCAATGATTTATTTTTTAAAGTTTCATTAAAAACCAGCGAGTTTTTCATAAGTTGTTTCACTCATGCGCACATGAGCAGCAACATTACTGTCCACCTTTGTGTTATGGTGTCAATAAATAATTACCTTCTGAAGGCGCTGATTTAACAGCACTAGGAAGTTGCAACATAAAAAGTAAGTATATGTTTCCCCCGTCTGTGAGGAGTTAAATTTACTATTTTGCACAATTTTTTTTTTCATTAGCGTGCACTTTTCACTGTAGCTCCTGGGTAAACATGTTAATTTTGTTTTTGCTGGCTCGCAGCTTGTGTTTCTAGTCTTGCCAGCTAAAGTTCTGCTTGCAGCTCCGTGTTTTTTTTATTTTTTATTTTTTTTGGGAGGGGGTTGTTAAATGAACAGATTATGCCAACGGGTCATTACTCAACTCGACAGCTGTACTGATTTCTGGATGTAAAACTGAAAGGAGGCTGAGATGTTCTGGTCCTGAAAAAAAAAAAAAAACTAGTGGAGGAATGTGGTTCAAGTTTTTGGTGCTATGCGTGATATATTGAATATCATTTAACTTTTTAATAATTTAATAAGAAATTACATAGGGATACTCATGGTTAACTTTACTAAATGCCTCAACTAAGAAGAACTGCTTTTAAAAAAGCATATATATATATTAAGTAATTTTTTTAAATAGTTTTTGCACACGTCATCTTGCATCACCATACAATAAAACAATGAATTATACTTTAATTATAGGTTCTTTGTAACATTGTAAACACTTAATGAAGCAATATGCTCACTGATTGCCTTGACCAAGTAATGTACCGTACTTATTAGGGGTGCAAATCTCTGTGTCTGGAGACTCGATTCGATTCCGATTTTTGGTGTCACGATTCGATTCAAAATTGATTTTTCGATTAAGAAATGATTTTTGATTCAGAAACGATTTTTCTATCAAAATGGTCATAAATTTAGTTTCAGTTTTGTAACTGACAACCTGAAAATAACAAACAACAATGTAAACAAATAGAACATTTATTTAAAACAATAATTTTAGGTTCTGTACTGTATCAAATTTTTTGCATCATTTTATATTTATACCAAAAATAGGAACTAATTATACAGGAATGCATTAAATTCTGTAACTTAAATTACCAGTATTAGGTTAGTTGCCTGGAAATTCTCTAAAACAATAAAAGGAAAAAGAAACATCTAGGAACACATAATTAATTCATCCATCATCTTTACCCACTTCTTCCTTTAAAAGTCACGGGGGTCACTGGTGTCCATGTCCAGTCATCACTGCGTGAGAGGCGGGGGGCACCTGGACAGGTCTCCAGTAACATTTAACTCAAAATAAAATACAGACTTCAGTTTTTTTTTTAACATATTGATTCATATTTAGTTAAAAAAAAAAAAAAATCGATTTGGGGGCTTTTAGAATTGATTCGGAATCGCCAGGACTAAGAATCTAGATTCTTTAAAAAAATCTATTTTTTCCTTCACCCCTAGTACTTATAGTTATTCAGGTGAATATAATGGATTACCGTAATAACTACTCAGATTACTTTTAAACTAAACTCTTTTTGCCAAAACAAACTTTGTGTCTAAAATAATCAAAGTGCTTATTTGCAGGAAACTTACTGAAAAATGTTTATTTAAATTTTAAATTATGAAGAATACATACCCTGATGCATGCTCAGTAATCTCAATAATAATATAAAGAATACAGTTAATAGGGAGAATGGAGAGGAGATGAATGTTGGCTCACTATTTAGCAAAACACGAGTTCAAGTTGTCCTTTTTATCCAACTGCTTAATAAAGGTTTGATTAGTGTTAATGGCTTAATTAAAAGCTGCATTAATAACTATTCATTGGTCATTTATAAGAGTGCCTTGATTATAATGTGGTACAAACGTGGGTTCATTTATTGGTTTGGGAAAAACCCTTTTTGGTTACAAAAAGAGGAAGTATGCACAAAAAAAAAATCAAGAGGACACAAAATTATTTGACTTTTTTAAGGAACTGTCTTTTTTTTTTTTTATTTTATTTTATTTTTTTTTTACAGTGAAGTTTAAAAATACAAAGAAACATAATTTGTCAAATGTTTCTTGCTAAAAGAAAGGAAAGTGCATGAGTTTTTTTTTTTTTTTTCATTGGCCAATTTCATTTTTCTCTGAACTTTCAATAGTGTTTGGGTCAGAACTCATTACTACAGAACCCGTCCATCTTTCCCTCTTCATCCATAACTTGCTTCCCAGCGCTGGCTGGCTCATTTTGGTAACTCTGTGATTTCATATTTCCTTTGATCCATTTGGTGCCTCCGATACCAGAGGCAGCAAAGCAATGATCCGGCATGATGGAGGTTTATCATTGGGAGGGTGTTCTTTTCTCTGGACTTTATTTCATCACTCGCAAACAAACCCATGCCAGGGCTTTTCACAGAGCTACTGCGCAAAAGTCTTGAGTAATTACTCACTTCTTTTAGATTTTCTTGTAAGGTGATGTTGATCATTCGTTTTCCAGGCTTTCCAAAGATCTTTCAAAGTTTTTCTTTGGACGTTGACTGCTATTTTTTTTTGTTGTTGATCATTTTCCCCCCCAGTTCTTGTTAACGGGCTATTGTTATTTTTCAGTTGATCATCTTTTTGATGTTATATTTAGTATTTTTCACGAGTTAAACTAAAACAGATTGCAAATTTGTAACAGGCTTCTAGCACCTGAGTGCCTAAACATCCATTTCTCCATTTTCTATGTCCACTGTGGTTCTTAAACAAGAGGTGTGGTAAACTATCAACTTAACCCTCACATTTTCACCTAGAGACATTTTGGAGACTCTAGAATCTCTAGAATATTGAAGAAAGGTCACAGGAAAGTCTGACACAAAAAGCAAAGTTTAAAAAACACTGGAAAGTTCCTGCAGAAACTCTGACAGGGACTGCCACATTGCAGCCATTTTAGATTTTTGATTTCAGATACCACCATACCAAATTTCAGCTCAATACAAAAAATAAATAAATAAATAAATAAATGTTAGTCATTTTTGAATGACTGAGTTACAGTCAATTTTGATTTTTCTGAGGTGGCTGTGGCAGCCATCTTGATCCAAAATGAAGTTAATCAGTGTTTTGCTCAGAGACCCACCTCTTCTCCAGGTCATGTGACCTTACTGTGGCAGTTGGCAGCTGTTAAGAGATCTGCCCGTGCTTTTCAATTAGAAAAATGGTGTCTTTGTTTGCAAATTACATCGCCATGGTAACTCGCAATTAAGCCTGTCGTGATAAACAGTAAATCAATCACATGATAAATGAAAACGATCTACCTCATTTTCATTTATCAGCTTTATTGTTTCTTCGTGTCTCTTTCTACTGAAGACACTGGATGACAAAAAGCTCAACTCTGGTGCTCTTCACTGACCCTCCCTTTCTTTTTTAAGTCTGTTTTAACCTTTCAAAATGGCGTTTTTGGATCGTTAAAAGCAGCTAAGCTGAGAAGCAAAGCTACAAGTTAAGCTAACAGGTTGACCTCAGGAATAATGTCAATGAAAAGTTGTTTCTCGCTGCAAAAAGGAGCTGAGAACTTGTTTACTAATATTTTTTAATTATTATTATTAAATGCCTTGTGTGAAAAAATGCTATGCTGAAGAGCTCAAACCACACTGAGCGGCCACCATTTTGAGAACAGAAAAAAAGGAAGGAGAAACAGCCCATGTCACATCAAGGGGCCTCCCTCCCATTTCTCTTAAAGAGACACGCTGCTCGCTCCCTCACTGTCCATCCTTTGGTTCAAACAGTCTTGTACTGCCATCCGGTGGTCAAAAAAGGTGTTTCACACAAAAATTAACCAACGTTTCTTCTTAAATTTGACAGTAATTACTAATTATTGTCAAATTTCAAACAATGTTATTGTTTATCGCAATCATTTCTGAGACTATTAATCGCCCGGCAAAATCTGTTATCGTGACAGGCCTACTCGCAATGCTAGTAAAAGTTATAGCTCACATCACGGTGCTGAGCCGGTTATTTTGATATAACATTTGCTGGGGTACACACTGCGGTTCAGGCCGCATTAAAGTTGATGGAAGAGTAAGATATAAAGTAAAGAAACCTTTGTCAGGTGGATAATACTAAGTGTCTGCCTTAAACTAGGCAGTCTCCAATGAAAGAAGGCCCAATAAGGACTTTTGCACTGTACTATTTATAATGACCTTTGTTCATCAAAAGTTATTCCAGAAAGACTGAGACTTTTTTTATGAAAGTGTTTGTAAATATCACTTCCTCTATTAACAGGGGTCTCTTGGCTGGTCTTCAGTCATCGAGCCCTTCTGTTTTCAGTATTCTGTGAATAAAATGGGCTCAAGCTGTGCTCTGTGCTCTGCATCCACCTAAAGCTCATTAGCAGCATTTTTTTTCTTTAAGCATCTAAAGACTTTATATTGACTGCAAACAAGTCAAACTATCTCCAAACTGTATCTAAGTATATAACTTGTATAAACGCTTGACTGCAGATGGTCATATTTGGTTTTAAATGTCTATTAAAAGACACTTGAAGTTAGTAAATCAGCAGTAAACTCAGAAAAATCAAACGTATTTAACTTAACTTAACTGCAGATGGTGTGTTTCTGGCTTTAATGCGCACTAATAAATACAGCTATCGAGAGGGAGGGAGGATGCTCGTTTGTGACATCCTCATTTCATATTCTCGCCAGTTGGGCATGCCTCAGTTTTGAGGTGTAATATAGCCCCGCCAAATCAGCGGTAGCCCCATTACTCATCCCCCTCTGCGCTGTCTCCTGGCTGGTGCTTCAGCGCTAATGCAGATTACAGGGATATATGAGGGCTATTTTGTTCGCTGCAGGGTGGAAATGATCACAGGCAACCCCATCCCTCTCTGATGCACGACTCTACATCTGTTCCACCCTACAAAAGCCTATCTGGATATCCATCAGAGCCGAGCCCCTTATCAGATGTGAGGCTGCTACATCTATTGCGCATCAATTATAGATGCTGGCTGTAAAGAATTGGGTCACTTTATCAACACTTGCTCTTGATCCATGAAGCCATTGTTTAGATAAGTGATTAGTGGCTCGACTTTAGATACAGTTGCTGCATTTTCTGTGTTAAATGGTCCGTTTATGATGGCATTGAGGGATAGGAGCCCCAGCGAAAGAATATTGTGTGTAACTTAGATTTAGCCAAGATCATTTGTAGGTTTAACTTTGTTTGACTGCAGTGACAAAAAAAAAAAAAAACAAGCTAATGTAAAGTAATAAGGCACTTATATACTGTCTTTTTTTTTCTTTTTTTCAGCTGCATTTTGCAGAATTTTTTGTCGATTGTTGGCTAAATATATGAACAATTGAATGGATTTAAATGAAACCCACAAAAAGTTATTACTGGATGAAATAGAAGTGAATAGCTTCTGGAGTCGATCTTTTTGGAAGATGAATGCCGCAGCCACCTGACCTGTAAAACCACAACAGTGACTACAACGCAACAAGTTTTACAGATATAGAGCTAAAATTCTGTGTTCTAGCTCAGTGTTTTTCAAAGTGGGGGCACTAGGGAGCCCCAGAAAGATGGAGACAAGTTTTAAAATAAATAAATAAATAAAAAATAGTAATGATAATAGTAAAAATTGTCCACTAGGGCAACCTGCATCTATTTCCAGATAAACACACTTGAGAGAGAGACGTTAGATTTCTTTTGTTTTGTTCTTCTGGTCAACAGTTTGTTGAAAAAGTTGTGTTTTTTTTTTGTTTTTTTCCCCAGTGGGAATATAATACAGTGTTTAAAACATGTTAGTTAATAACATTTTAATGCTCAGCAGCTCTAATAATTAATTGAATATAGTGAATAAAAGTTAAAACCTTCTAAAAATTGGTGTTTCTTTACATATTTTGTAGCATTGTTTGTGGGTTTGTGTTTGTGGAGGCATATGGAAAAGTTAGGGAACCCCTGTTGTAGCTGTATTCACAGCACATAAACACAATCAGAGATGTTTCATGTTTTATATTGTTTTGAAGGTTTGACCAAACGGTTACAACTCTGTCACTATTCAACATGATCTAAAATGCTGGCATGAAAGGCGACAAGTGATTTGTATCAAATCTAATCGCAGCATTTTGCTCTGAAACAACCCCAAATATTAAACGAACCGAGCGGCATTCTTTCAGAACAAAACAAAAAGTCTCTTTCAACTTAAATTCATTTCCAACTTGCTTCCTGACAAGGAACACCAACGTATTATTTAAATTTCTATCCATCCCGCGAGCGGCACACGTCAGAAACCTGCGCATTTAATCTTCATGCGCGCGTCTCCGCTCGTTTGTTGGGTAAATAGACCATTCATCATCTTCCTGGGCTTCTCCAGCCTGACTGTTTGAGCGATCCGTCTCTCAAAGAGCCCCTCTCTCTGCAGCCCAATCAATCATTTTTCAATGAAGATGTCACAGCTCATTGTGTGGAGTGTTATCCTAAATAATTCCCAGAAGGTTTTGGATGATAAAGTGAAACCCTTTCTGCTCACGACGAGGGTCACTCCTCTCTCCAAAGTGCAAAATATTCTTAAGCATAATAAATAAAGAGATGTTACAGTTTCATTGTTGTCTTGTCAACTATTTTCACCTCAACGGAGGTGGTAGCAGGTGCCGAAATCTCTTAAGTGTGCTTGCTATTAACTTTTCATTAGGTGCATTAAACTGCACAAGTCATCAACAAGTAGTTGCAGCGCCACGTAATTGGTTTGTGGTTAATGCGTGTTTTGAAGCTATAAGTGTCAGTGAGCTGGTAAAATCGCAGCGTGAGCTCTTTAAGGCTCCAGATTTTCTCAGGAAGAAGCACTTTTTAAAGACCGACAGCTTAAACTGCGCACGCCGACAATTTCTTCCGGGCTGCGCGCCGTTATTCAAGCTCCTCGTAATGATCGTTAACTCAATAACCAAGCCGTAGGATTGTCTCATTAAAACAACCAGCCGCAGTGCAGTAATAAAGATTTCGCTCGACTTGAGCGTGCGCACACCTCTAATCATTGCTCTTCTTTTTGTTTGCCTTTGTTTTGTTGTTGCAGGGTCCTTCAGGAGTTGCTGCGGAGACCTGCGCCAGCTGGGAGCTGCAGCCGTGACGTTCTGCAGACACGAGTTTCACCAAACATACAAAAAATACAGGAAAAGTACACAATAGCACATCCTACTTGTATATTTACAGAAACTTTCTACCTCTAATTAAAAAAAAAAAAACTTTTTAACCTTGTGCAGCTCAGATTACTAATTAGGAACACTTTGAAATAAGGGATGCACATTTTTGTGGTTTTCAGGGACAAATGAACGAGTAAAAAAAAAAAAAAATCGCTGATTTGTAGCTAATAGTGGTCAAATTTGAGCAAGTTCATATAAAAGATGAATCAAGAAACAATTAAACATTTAAATACTTTCTTTTTAAATGAATTCTGTCGTTATAACTCAGAAGAAAGACATTCTTAATGCATCATTTATCTTTACCGGTAGGTCTCACTGACCACGTTCCTCATTATTAGTTTGATTCTCGCCTTTTTCATGAGCACAAATAAGTCGTTCCTTCATTCATATTTTAAGAACTGATAAATCTTTGTGCCCTGTTCTGTGAAATATCACCAGAATATTTTACTCACAGTAATTTATTGCACCCACATGACAGAGGAGTGGCATTTACTCTAAAAGGTAGTACCGTATTTTCCGCCGTATAAGTCGCACCTCCGTATAAGTCGCATTGCCCAATTTTGTCCAATAATTTGAAAAAAATCCATAAACAAGTCGCACCTCCGTATAAGTCGCACCTATTATGCGTCATCGCTGACGCGTCGCGTATGTTAC
>JARVGV010000694.1:10306358-10321841 GCA_031762435.1 Hypsolebias longignatus
ATGTCTAATAAAATGGGAAAAAACATAAATAACTAAAAAAAAAAAAAAAAAAAAAACGGTAGTCACCGTCCATTTTCTTTCCATTTTGTACTTAGATGTGGAGAAAACGCTTTCATTGACCAGACCAACAGAAATACCCCAACAAGCTTTAGGAGGGTGGGGAGGAAGAGTGACCTGAATGTGAGTTCAGCTTACAATAAAAGAAAACGACTCCATCTTTTCTGACAAAAAAATAAATTAAGAAATTTACAGCATGAACACTGAGAGACAAATTATAATTGTTAAAGCTAAACGAAGCTGAACACTAGCTAAAAGCTAAAAGGAAAAACAAAAAAGAAAACTAAAAAGGCCAAAGTACCAAAATGCTAGCTAAAATCAAAAAGTTGCAAAAATGTAGCTAAAAATTGTTAAACAGTAAGTCAAAGCTGAAACAAGGCTAGCTTAAAACTAAAACTACCAAGGTGGTAGCTAAAAGCAGCAAAAGGATAGCTAAAAGTTAAAGTAGCAAAAGGGTAAGTAAAAACAAAAAGTGGCAGAATGCTAGCTATAGTACCGAAGTGGAAGCTAAAAGTAAGAAATGGCCAGCTAAAAGTTAAAAGTTGCAGAAATTTAGCTAAGAAGACAAAAATAGGAACAACTATAATAAGTAATTTAAATAAACAGTTTATACATATACTGTATATATATTGGAGTCACAAACACCAAGAGTCGGAGCACTCATCTTCTGAATGAGCTGAATGTTTTCACATAAGAACAGCTAAAATAGCACATAGTTGCCTCAGTTACCTTACGAGTCAACAAGTTTACACTGATTTTGCTTTGATGTGGTTTTTAAAAATCACTTCATTGCATTGAATTATTACCTCTAATTGGATCATCGATACTGACCATTAAAATCTTTAATCTCATCCGTGCTGGCCTTTAGCCGCAGCCTGTATGGTCTCTGAGGAAAGACCCTCTCTTCCTGCAATCTGATTAAAAAGATTAAATCTGTTACCTCATTGCCGGAGCTTTATCTCATAAGGTCGCTCAGTGGTGCGTCAGCCCTCCTCCACCTCCCCACCCTCAGCGTACCTACGTAGCATAATTAAACTTGAATTAGATCATTAGCATACAAAGCTGGAAACCTACCGCCGTGGAGTCATGCATATTTATCTGCACGCACTTGTACTGTAACCCCCTCCTCCTTTTCCTCCTTGCATGCAAACACGACGAGCTTTCTAGTGCAGAAAAAGGAGCGAACCGAAATGGATGTTTTCCAGAGCGTGCGTCTGGTTTTCAGAGGCAAATATTTATCAGCGAGCCATCTGCAGAGACGCACGCTTTCATTTCAACACTTCAAGTCGTGTGCTGGTAGAGAATGGCAAAACGCAGCAGATGGATTTTGATTAGGTTCATCAGAGCAGGTTGCTTTCAGCATAGCACATATTACTTACACACAGAGGGATTTTCTGAGTCCACTACCTGCAGTACAAACTTATCTGCTGCACATACTCAAACAGACAAAGACGAACACGGAGCGCTGCCTCATTTCTGTCTCCTTTCCTTGCATCCTTCCTCTTTTGTTTTCCTGAACCATACTCCCCGCCTCCTCAGGATTGCTTTTTCCTCCTCCTTCCAGCTGAGAGAACAACTCCCCCCCCTTTCATGGCTACTTGGAGTCCTCTTATTAGTATTCTCTCCTCCTTCCTGCTTTCCCCCTTCCTCCTGTGAGATTGCTGTTGTGTCTTATGGCTTTTTATTCCTACGTGATGGTAGATGGGTTCATGTAAGAGTAGAAGCCACTAAACACGCAGCGAGCGCTCAACATGCTGGCCGACACATGCAGAGAGCTTCCTGTGGATATGACAGCTGCCATGTTCACATCAGTGTCCTCCTGCCCATTACCCAGAGTGCCCATTAGCGCTGAAGAGCGGGGGTAACTTTTAGACCAAAGTTACAAAGAATTTTCATGAATGCAATTAACTTGAATTTAAAGGCCCAGCTGCATATTGCGAGTCTTCACATATATTTTGTTTCAGACTAAGATCAGTTTAAGCAAATAAATGATGAAGGTATTGATCAACCCTTGAAGATAAAGGTATTGGGAATAACTAAGCTACAACCATAAAAAACTCAATTCAATTGAAGTAAATAGACTGTTTTATAGTCATTTTTGTGTTTGCTAAGGTTAAACAGATGTGGCAGCTGTTGAGCTGGGTTGACTCCAAATGTTGATGTACATCCAGTGATTACTTTCTGTAAGTTTCATTACAATTGTACACTGAGTTTTAGACTGGTAATTGTAAGACTGGTTGCGTTATCGTTATTTTATTTTTATTTTTTTTTTGTTTCTAAGAATAGTTGGCTGAGGCAGCCATCTTGAGTTTAATTGGCTCCAAAAGTAAATCTTAGTCGATGTACATCCAGTGATTATTTACTGAAAATTGCATTAAAATTCATCCCGTAGTTCATGAGATATTTTAGTAACAAACAGACATGAGCAAAAACGTTCGCTTTTTCCTTTCCTCGGCGTTACATCATTGATTACTTTATTTTCCAAATATGTTGAATTCAGGGAAAAGTTGAGCAGAACATTCTTTTTCATCTGCATGCTGACTTGCATGTGTCTTGAATTTACAACCTGTTCCTTCATTCCTCTGCCTTGAGTCTGTTAAAAACACTTCATAATAAAAAAAATCTGCATCCTTCTGTAACTTGTTCTCACTGATACGAAAATGATGACAGATCTGTTCATTGAAAGCTGTTAGAAAGTTCTTAATACCTTTCACATGGAACATAAAACCAAAATAACACAAACATTTAGGTACCGGTAGTTAAAAAAGTCAGCAAGGTTTAAAATATTTACCGTATTTTTCGGACTATAAGGCTCACTTACAATCTTTTAATTTTCTCAAACATCGACAGTGTGCCTTATGTATGAATTCTGGTTGTGCTTACTGACCTCAAACCATTTTTATGTAGTTATTGTGAACGAGCTGAATAAAGTTTGACTTATCTGACTGTTTTGTTTCGCTTAATGCACCTTATGCATGAAAACAGACATGTTCATTGATATTGTGCCTTATAGGTATTATTTTAATCCTTAGGTAGTGATTGAAAGGAGTTCAATCTGTACTTTGTTTTGCATCAATTAAGCCTCAGTCTTTAAATTTAAATCAACTTTAAGAAGAATAAAGATTTACTCTTTTAAATATGTTGGTGGTGGCTCACTGTAGACCAAATGGCCACCAGTTCAAATCAACCTTTGAATCGGTTATTCTAAAGTGCACTTGTGCTTTTTTTTTTTGTATTCATTTGTGAATAAGTGAAAATTGGACTTAAGTAATTTCAATCATGCCTCTAAAGCCAACAACATGAAACATTAAATTTGACTCATTTTGGTCAGTTTTATCCAAATGTATCCAAGTTAAGTTTAGTTTGGCAAAGTTGAAGATAATCCTCCATTTATATGTTGCTGCAAAATAAAAAAAAAATTAAGATGTTTTGGGATTTTTACTCTAAATGTAGCAGCAGACTTTGAATAATCTTAATAGGACATTGTTGGGACATTTAGAAAAGGTTCCTGGGTCTACAGCTGAAACTCAGTCTTCACTATATAAAATGTTACATTTTTTACCTTATGTCAACTAGTTCAACTCAACTTGGTTGTTTCAACTTAAAAATATTTTTATGTTTTGTCCAATGGATGCAAAAGTTGTGCTAATTTCCAAAAGCACATGGAGAAAAGCAGCTCACTGGCCTCAAAATGAACGGAAAGCACTGTAAACTGTTTTGATTAGCAACATGATGAAATTCCTTTATGGGCTCTAACACAACAAAACCTTTTGATAAAAATAAGTTACTGATTAAAAATTTGTTTCATTAAAATATTACACAAGATTTCGAAATGTATGTTAGTTACGGATCCCTGGTTTCCATATCCGGCAGTCAATGCACACGAGGCGTCTAAAGCCAGACAGCTCCCAAGGCCTCCCAAGGCCTCGGCTCCAATCATATCAATCAAACCTTGAGAATAATAAAAAAATATATTAGGGATGCACGGTATCTGCATGGTCTCAGTATCAGCCGATATTAGCGATAAAGTTCAATATCGACCATTCCATCAAAATAACACTGATATAATAGGTGCTGTTTTTGTTGTGACATGGATGCCTGCAGGGCCATCACAACTTTGACATCATGCACGCCATTGAGTTTAGATTTGTGAAAATGTACTTTGTACAAACTTGCATTGTTCAAGTGTTGACATAGAGTTAGAGAGAGTAAATATAAATAAATTCGACATTAAACATAATTCAAGTTTAAGTGTTACATCATTTTCAGCATCTGCATTTAGTATAAGGCCAAATTGACAAAGACGATGCAGAATATTGTAGTATTTTAATTCCACCGCAGAGAAATCTATGTAGTCTGTAAGTAGTTCTAGGAAATAAATATCGGTATTGGTATCAGTTATCGGCCAAATAAGTTTTAACATATCGGCGTATCTGATATCGGCCAAAAATCCAATATCGTGCATCACTAAAAATTATCTCTTGCTGTCCCTTTACTGACTGGTTCACACCAAGACTGGTTACTACATAGAATAAGGACCATGGAACATTTTAATATAATTCACTATAACGGTACAGGAGCAGAACAGTTATAAAGTCTGGATTAATAAAGTACCGGTAGATCAAGAATGGTGAGTGCAAATAATACACATTCCCTTCCCATTGTACATGGGGGGATTATGCAAAGTCTACGCCGAAAGGGCGAGAGGCAATCTCGCGCCATTCTTGGTAAGAGGGGGCAGCTCAAATCACTGTCCGCCACGATGCCAAGATCATAACAGGTTCAACTTGATGGGGACAACTACACCAAAGATATTTTGCAGTAATCTGCAGAGTATTTTGGACATTTCCCTAAAGCCATAAACGTTAATATGCTTGTTGCAACAAAACGTAAAACATAATTTACTTTCCAAAGTCAGTAAGATTTATTGTCTGCGAACCAGTTTTCCTGCTGAATCGCTCCTCTACCTCTAAATCTTCAAGCCTCACAAACTCCTTTTACACCAGAAATCTGCAGAAAGTTTGCCTCTAATCATGGTATCTAACGGCGGTAACGTGCGCCTGAGCTGAACTCTGTGTCAACTAATTAAGCAAGAAATTCAAATGATCCTGCTGGTGGGTCCACGTGGGTGCTGCGGGCTTCGGCTTTAAATGTCAACTCTGTTTGTTTTTTTGTGGTGAAATGAGCTGCTGGGCTCCTCTCGCCTCACTCAGAATCTGAATAAGAAGCCTAAATGGGCTGAACCCCCTTTCCAAAATAAAAAAATGAATTATTAATCTGTGGATATTACAAGAATCCGACACATGTTTGCAATAGTGGGACATTACATCGGCACTGATATGAGGAGCATAATAATTTGAGATGAAATTGAAATAGATGAGGTCTGTGGAAGTGTAATGATTTATTTAGGGGGTGTTGTGATCTAATATTCAGTGGGAGGGTTGAGAAGTTTCTCATGCTTGCATTATAGTTTTAATTTATTTTTCAGGTTCCCACTTCCACATCGGGCTCACCCCCCTTCCCCCCTCTTTTTTTAATCGAGTCACGAGGGGGGTCTGAGAGAATAGTCAAACAGGAGAGACATTAAAGAAGCCCAAGGAAGGATTGGATTTTTAAAACCTGTGGGGGTCCATGGGAATCTCCAGGTGGAGATGGCATCTACACGAAAGAGCCTGCATTATTTAAAACCACGGGCTTGTGAAGGGAAAAGCTTGACAGATCGTGCCTTTTTTCTATTTTTTTGCTAAATTTGGTGATTCAACAATGAACCTCACATTCTCTCAAAATGTCAAAATGATTAGTGACAGACAACTGAGCCTCATTATCATTTTTTTTTTCTTCTTTTCAAATTATCGCCGTCACGACTCCTCGAGTTACGATCCAATCCTACAAGGTCACAGAATCCTCGAGCTCAGGTACAAAACGTGAACATCATCCACTCTGGCGTAATGGGATTGTCCTCCGGCAGCTGCAATAACGCGTCATGTTTGTGTACAGTAGGAGTAACGTATGAGCGCTCTACTTTATCTACCACCCGCTCCCCTCAGGCTCCACTTTGATTTTCCTGTAATAAATAATGCTCTTTTGTCTTCTGTGCTTGATTTGTTCCCTGCTGTAATCTCACTATACTGCTCAATAAATTATGGATAATCCTGCTTCAACGTGCTGCAGATCTCTTGTTTTATTTGTCTGTCAACTTTTTGTTTCCCGTTTTTGCTCACATGCTGATTCTAAATCAGCACAAATCACAAGTTTTCAGTTTTATGAGTGTTTTTTCTTCTTGTAAAGTAAGCACAACGCTCACAATCTATGCTAAAAATGAAACTGGAGGCAAACTGGTTCATGTGGACATTATTATATAAGGGACATAACGCTGAATGAAGAGTTGTGTTACAGCCACTTTTCATGGGCAGCTTTTAATTATTAATTTGAATCCTTCCTTTTCAAAGGTGGAACCATCAAACTTCAATGATTTGTAAGGACAAAAATTTATTGTGGATTTTCTTGAGTCCATACATGAACAAGGATATACATTGGTTCAGATAAATCCATACCACACAAATAATACACATCCTTGAGCAAGTTGCACCTCAGTCACACACGTGCGTTAAACGTCTGGTGGAGTCTTGGTTAGATTGACCACTTCTTAGTAGAGTTCATTAAAATTACATGATCCCTCACCTGTCGTTGGAGTTGCGTTCCAGAGACGTCCTATAGGTGAAAATATGCTAAGTAGCAGCGTTTAATTTTATTTATATACTGTATACTGTATATATATATATATATGTATATACACACACACACACACACATTAAGGCTTTATAAACCCTTACCAACACTTCTCATACTTTGGCGATGACAATGAAATGTACAATACTGAGTACACACAATATAAAAACCCATAATAAAGTGAAGCCGCAATAAGAACTGAACCACAATATAGCAAGTGACGACTGGTTGGTTTTCTGTCACAAACCAAGCTTTTAAGCATAGTCCACAAATTTTCAATAAAGTTGAATATGGGGGTTTGGGAATGGGACGGCCAATCCAGAACCATAATGTTAGCCTAATATATCCAATCAGATCCCAGTTCTGATGTGTCCAAGATGTCCTGTTGAAATACTCAACTATGTACAAGTTTCAACCGTCCATTGACTGGAGGTGAAGTTGAAGAGTTTGGAGGTAAACCACCTCCTGTTTTATTCACCCAACTTTGTGCAATGTACCACAGCATGCTGCTAGTTGAGACCAGCTGTGCTGTATGGTCTGGAGACGGTGGCATCGACAAAAAGACAGGAGAAAGAACTGGAAGTGGCAGAAATGAAGATGTTGAGGTTCTCCTTAGGAGTGACGAGGATGGATAAGATTAGGAATGAGATCATCAGAGGTACAGCTCAGGTTGAACAACTGGGAGATAGTTAGAGAGACCAGACTGAGATGGTTTGGACATGTCCAGAGAAGGGACAGTGGGTATACTGGTAGAAGAATGTTAGAAATGCAGCTGCTATGAAAAAGACAGGAGATACATGGATGTAGTTAGAGAGGACAGAGTGAGATGGAGGAGGATGACTCGCTGTGGAGACCCCTGAAGAGAGAAAGAAGACCATAGCATGTTGCTACCACCACCTTGCCAGACAGTTGGTACTGTGTTTATAGGGATGAAATCCTCACATTGATTAATTCAAATATTTCTTACCATAGACACCAAATAGCTCAATATTTATTTGTCTGGCCAGTGACCTTTAAAGCCTCTCTCTTGGAGCGGGAGCATCTTTCAGTCCACTCTGACGTAAAACTGGCTTCACTGTGAACGGTGACACTGGTGCTCCAGAAGTTTCCAGTGCTGGTTCCTGAACATCCTAACCAATTTCCTCACATCTGAGAGTGACCGTTTGAGTCTTCCAGTTTTTGGTGAATTGTAACCCATTCCAATAACGTGTTTTTAGGTAAGACTTCCCTGTCACTCTTGAGTATTGGTCAATCCACCAACCATTGTCAAACAGTTCTTTTTACGCTGGTAAAGAACAACCAGCAGTTGCAGTTGATCATGATCACTAGAAGAAGTAGGCCTTGGCCTGGTCAAGTCAAAGACACTAAATAATGACGTAAATGCATGTTTATAGTCAAACCTGTGTGGATTTTGGGAAAAACCTGATCAATTCTTTGCGACCAACTCATTTGTAAGAATCATTCAACTTGTATGATAAGTATGAATATTCTCAATGAAAAGACCTCATTAGTCCAAAGTAAATCTGCCCTTTTCTGTGTCAACCCCTCGTCATTTAGAATATATGATCATAACGCCATCAGTGCAATAAAAATAAAAGCATAATGCTTCCTGTACCATTTTAACCTATACAGCTGCTTCACATGAGGCGAGCTGAAGGAGAATTATGTCTAATGCAGAGCTGTAAAGCTGCAGTGAGACGATCTTTTCTCAGGGATTTCGGATCAGCGCTCGCCCACACAAACCGGCTGCCTGTTGTCTGGGGGATCGCCTCAGCCATCTTTTCTTCTGATGAAACCAAAGGAAATCCTCAGGCTGCTCAAGGCAGACCACACACTTCTCTTTCTGTTTCCCTTTTCCCGGCCTTCCGTGCTCAATCATTATCAGTGAAAAGACTTTCCTTCCAGCTCTGGCGTCGATTCTTCTTCCAATTAGTGGAAGGTGATGAGGCTCCCTTGTTTGTCGGCACACCTGGTTAATTAGATTATCGCTGAAATTTTGGGAGCGTGCACAAAGAAGGAATGGGTAATTAAAACACAAAGTCTGTCAAATATTGACACAGATGTGCTCTGCCAGGTGTTGATATTGAAGATGAATCAACATTATCGGTCAAGTTTTTCAGAATTCCTGTAAAACTTTAAGCCTCAGATAGAGAACCTACAAAAACTTTTTTCTAGATGTTTTTTTAATTCAGTGATCTTATTTGATTAGTCATATTGAACATACAGTACTGTTTTCTTTTTTCTCTAACCAGTGGATTTCAGGAGCAGTCAGAGAGGTAGGCTGAAGCTTTTAGACAAATTCAGCTTTTTTTTTTTTTATTGCACACAAAAGCTTCAGCGTAGCAGCATTTAGTTTTTATTTGAAAAGAAAACTGCTCGACATTTTACTAGAAAAAAACATCTGTCTCACCCTTCTTAAAGAAAAAAAAATACAGTTTACTCTCATCTCAGATGAGACAAAAGCCTAGAAAGGATTTTAAAATAAAGTGCAACAGGATGAGTGATATGGCAAGCTGTTTGTGTATTTATTAGGGACAATAGTTAATATTTTTAGCTGTAATAGTTAACTAGTTAGGCCTACGACTCCACAACTTGTTAACAAGTGAGCATTTTAATGTTTACTTGCCAAATTGCAACATTTTTAGTTGACATTAGTTGACTAGTGCACACATTCAGGGGCGGTCCTAGACTGTTTGGTGCTCTGGGCAAACCTCCAATGATTACCATGATGATGATGATAAACCCAGATTACCATATACCATCAGAGATACACTTCTTGTTCCCCTTCCATGTGTGTAATTGGCACTCTAGTGGAGTAGGTCATCACCTCCCATCCCTCAATATGAGTCAAAACAACTTTGGCCTAAATGCATAAGATTAGATTTTTGGCTGATATCTGATATGCTAATGTTAAAACGTATTTGGCCGATAACCGATACTAATATTTTTCCGCTAGACCTACTTACAGACAAAGCTTTCTCAGCTGTGGAATTAAAACACTACAATGTTCTGCATGGTCTTTGTCAATTTGACCTGCTTCCAAATGAAGATGCCAAAAAGTGGCTGAAAATGATGCAACTCTCCAACTGGGATTATGTTTAATGTCAAATTTATTCATGACATTTACTCCAACACAATGACAACACTCGAACAGTCATTAAAAACAGCGCCTTATATATAGGTGTTATATTTTATTGCTTTTATATATGAAAGCAGAGCGTTTTAAATCAGTGCGTTATTTTGATGGAATGTCCGATATTTAACTATCGCTAATATCGACAGATACCGATACCATGCTGATAACATTGTGCATCCCTAGCCTAAACTAATTCACCTTCTATGGTGTGCAGATTCATTTTTGTATTTATTTTTCAGGCATTTCTTACAAATACAATGGATTTACTTAGTGAACTAATTGTATTAGATACATCCCTGCCCAGCAAGGGAGACAAGACACCATCCCCTCTCCTCCTTTCACAATCTGTGTGTCAGAACTCAACAGAAGCTGCACACCCTGCACCTGGCGGAGGACGCCCACTCCCCAGAAGTGGAGAACAAGAAACCAATAGGCTTAGACAGGCTATATGAAATAACGTGTTTTATTTTTTGAGGGAGAGGACGGAGGCATGGTTTGGCGTTGCCCATATCAAGAGCCGCCATGTTGGACAGTAACTGGTTGACTAATGGGTACAATTTGTGTTGACTACTTAACATGTAAGGGTTTTTGATGTTCACTATTTAACTTGTACAGCACATGGTGACTAGTTTGTTGCTGTGACCCACTAGTGTGTTAAAAAGCCAACTAGTTGGGACTTTTGAGTCACTAGTGCAGGATTGTCACTAATATGGATTCTTCTCCAGCTAGTTGGGATAAAGTGTCACCAGTTTGCAAAAAACTATTACTAGAAAGAGTATTTATTGTGCAACTAGTGCAATGAAGTCACAAACTAGTGAAAGAAAATGATGCTTGATATTAAAGATATTGAATAAATGCACAAAGTGTTTGCCTTAACGACTCCAGATCGGTCCCTGACAGGCAGATAGGAAACTTCTGGTAAACCTTAAGCCCTTGATAGTCAAGTCCAAGCCTTTTTTGTCAATAATACTTGTTGGATTAGATAACGATCCTGAATGCTGTTATTCTGTCAGCATTTTTACAATGTGACAGACCAAAACTGGCTGCTGTTGATTCCTGTTGTGATATTTATTTTCCCTTTTGGTGCAGGTGGTGTCTTATCTTTTTCTTGCTGCAAAGCTTCGTCAGATAAATTCAGTTTTGTCCAAACCCTGCCAACGCGAGAAGGTAAAATAAAATGCACATTGTGTACACTTCAGTATCTTTATGCTGTTATTTCAATAAGGGGGAAAATAACCTATGTGATTCTTTATTTTTTGTAAATGTTGCTTTGCAAACCAACCATTCAGCAGTTTGGTTAATTCCCGTCAAGCTGTTTCGCTCATATCTGCAGAGTCAGCCTCATAGTCCGCCTGGAGGAAAACATGGAGGGTACATCAGCTGCACTATGGCGAAACATCCACTTAGGAGTGTTTTAGCTTCACGAAACTCCCCTGCAAAGCTGTTCTGACTGTTACTAAGCAGAAACATGTCTGCTGAAGGAAAACAAAGTCAAACAATGTGTGACTTACTAGTTTACAACGTTATCAAAGAGCCCCAACATGAAAAAGTCTGTAAAGGCAGAAACAGCTGGATATCTTGTTTTGCAGCTGTTAATTAAAAAAAGAGGCTTTATTGGCTTTTAAAGGTTTACATGGCAGTTTTGGAAATGATCTTCTCTCAGCGTGACCAGCGTGGACGTCTCATTGTGACGGCAACATGCTGAGTTCCACAGATTTTTCTCTGGACGTGTTGCTGAAACCCATCACAACGAGACGGCGACTTCTGTCAGGGTCCACTTAATGAGAGTGTAGCATCAGCGCTCCGGCTGCAATTACAGTGTTTAGGACTCTTTAATGATGTGTTAATGGCTTGGCTGTATTACCTCTCGGCTGCCCAAACAACATTAAATACCCCGTGGCCGATTAATCCTGCGTCGACAAAAAACATCCAATTAGACAGAAAATGTTTGAATCAGGATCTGCCTGCAAGTTTTCACGCAAAATGCAAAAAAAGTAAAGCGATTAAGGGAATGCAAGAGAGAAAATATAGCTTTTTTGATGAAACATAAAACTGATTAAATATTATGCGAAGGATTTACGGTCCGCACACAAACCTGATAAAGTAAAATAAATGAAACCATGTGACTTCACTGTGACAAATATCACACATGTGGAAAAATGTGTAAACCCAAAGCTGAACTTCTTGGCTACAATACCCAAGCACGTTTGGTGCAGGAACAAAAGAGCGCACGCAGTGAAGCATGGTGGTGGCAGTGTCATGATGTGAGTTTGTTTTTGTTCAGGTGAAACTGAGGTTTTAGTCGAGATGGATGAACTCATGAACAGTTTCAAACGCTTGTTTGTTCTGACCAAAACGTTTCAGGTTTTTTCCATAAAGCTGCAAATGAAGAGGATTTTTATTTTCAAAAATGTGATGACCCTAAGCACACATTTAAATCAACAAAAGACTGGCTTCCCAAAAAAAATAAATCACATTTTGGACATGTTTAGTTTAGTTTTTATACCAGGGTTGTTCAAGTAAATTGCTCAAATGGTCACAAGTACTGAAAGCTGGACATCTGGCAGTTATTGTCATTTCATGAATTAAATTTAAGATTTTAAATCTGCTTTTATTTTAAATAAAATTAGGACTAAAACATTTATTTCAGATTTGTAAACATTTCTTTCTGATTTCAAATACAATTTTAAATAAACTCATGAGTGGGTTGGACTGAGCTCATCAGCTTCCTGGATGTGGCCCCTCAGGCTGGTCTGGACCCAGAACTGAATAAAACTGTAAAAACATGTCGGCCTAACAATAATGAATGACAGGTGTGTTTCCAAGTAAAACAAAGGCAGTAAATCAATCAGAAGTTGCTTCAGCAAAGTTTATAGGACGCTCATACTTACGCATGGTGTCTTGCTAGTTTTTTCTTCTTTCCATAATTATGGAATATTTAAATGTGGAAGAAGCTTTGAAATGATTTATTTAGCAGGTGTGTGAAGACATTTGTGTTTTAGGAGTTCAGGACAACCAGAACAAGTGAGAGGGAGTAACTTTGCTCAAGGATGCAGCTGCTTCCAAACACTCGATGGGCCAAAGGTCGACCCTTTGACCCTTTGTGTATATAATGCTCTAAGCACCTGCTGCCCTGCCTGCTCGTTGCATCTTCTGGGTTGGCATCAAAGTCAGTGATACGTGAGTGGAAACATCTCACAGCTTGTTCCAGTTGTGTCTTTGCTGTTGTTGCTCTGCTTACAAAATAGATTTTAGACACTAGTCCTCCAAATGAAACACAACATGTCGGTGATGCACAACACAAGCAGTCAACACAGGACTGTTGACGACAGAGGAATTATTCATGCAAATGTGCAACGTTCAAAATCAAACTAGTGTTTGTTTTATTAATGAACAATTCTGTTTTTTTCACACCATAAATTTAGGTTTAAAGACATTATTGTTTGTGTGAAATTGGTTAAATAAGTCCTCAAAGGTATTTTAAGACATAAAATAGAACATTTGTAGATTTAAAACCACATTTTAAACAGATTTGAAACATCATTGAAGTAAAACTGGACAGTTTAAGTGGATTCTTAGTGATCCAGACGCCTCCTTGAAGGAAAATATCCACAAATCTCAGCCTTTTAGGAAAATCTATTTGTTTTTTACATAATTTATCATTTCTTCAAAACACTTACATCAAAAGCTGTTACTTATTTTGTATATTTAATTATTTTTTTGTTTTAAAAAGGCATTTGCCTCAAACCACAGTTCACATGTGAAAATATATTTAACAGCTTTTACAACAGAACAACAACCTAAACCACTGTGATGATTTTTAACCATTTTTACAATAATTGCCTCTTTTCTGAGTTGTCTGTTATATATTTAAGTTGAAAGTTAATACAAAAATATAACATAAAAAGTGCCTAAACTATCAAATGCTGCTTTCAAGTTCACTGGAGGAGAAAACTAAGATGCTGCATGAAAAAAAAATACAGATTTTGGACGTTTGATGGGAAGATTTGAATAATATTTTTCAAGACAATTCTTAAAATAGATTTCTTTTTGGACACATGGGGCATCCTTGTGCATCTTTTAGCCATTTTTTTTTTTTTTTTTTTTTTGTACGAGCAAAAATATTTTGGGGAAAGATACATATAAACAGCTGAACGTCATTAAAAAAAATGGATTTCAAACGTGCCTGGCTTTACAAAATAAATAAAAAATGCACAAGCATAACTTTACCTTGACCATTAAGTCTGTTGAAAAGAAGGACTACAAGGAAATATCGACCAGGAAGCAATAATGAACACAATTAAAAAGAAAGGCTTAATCTAAGAAAAGCCACTGAGTAGGTATTTGTTTAAGGTGAGATTTAAACTGTGCCAATAACTCGATTTCAGGGGGAATTGTTGCAGAGTTTTAAGAGCTGCTGCTACAAAAGCACAAATCTGGATGCCTGAAAGCTGTGGTATTTTTTAATTGACCAAAAACCTTTCTGACAACTGAGTAAAAAGACTCCACAGGTATTAAACAGTTCATGCTTTGGTCAACACCGATAAGAGCACAACGTCCTGTCGAGGTGAGCTTGTATTTCTTTATTTTTAGCTCTAAACACGAGAGCAACAAAAAAGAAAATGGTTGTACGAGAAAACCGGCTGCTCTTTCTCAGTCTAGTCACAAACATTTAAAAAACTGCCTTTTTCCCAGACTAATTTTCTACAAAGTTTATACATAACAGAAAGTTTGGAGCAACACAGCGTGTAGGACACAGTGTAAAGTCGGTCATAGATAAAACAGCTTCATCCTGAGGGTTACAGGACGTAACTAAGTCTGTGTTGCCTCCCTTGGAGCAGTGAGGGTAAACATGCTACGGAAAGCAACAGAAAATGATTTTCTCACTCGTATAAACCCAATACACCTACTACTTTGACATAAATATAGTATTTTATATTTGACTGTACTGTAAAAGACCAAGAGAAATATGACAGTGAAAGGACTGAGAGGAGACGGGAATAAAAGGAGGTGTAATGTAGAGCAAAGAGGGCGGTAGCTAAGGCAAAGCAGAAGGCGCATAATGAGTTGTATGGGAGGCTGGATGCTAAAGAGGGTGAGAAGGACTTGCACGGATTGACAATACTGATTGATCAGGCTGGAAAGGATGTGCAGCAGGTTAGGCTTGTGAAATACTGGTAGTTTCTAGTTTAGAAACTGTGGACCAGGAAGTGAGAAAGATTAGTGAGGGTCAAGTTGAATGAAGGAATGAAGCAGGAAACGGCAGTGGGGCCTGATGACATACCATTGGAGGTTTGGAAATGTCTTGGAGAGATGGCAGAGAGGTTTTTGATTCAAATATTCAGTGGTGTATTTTAGGGTGAGAAAATGCCTGAGGAATGGAGAAGAAGTGTGCTGGTGCACATTTTTAAGAACAAGGGTGATGTTGTAGCAACTACAGGAGAATTAAGTTGACGAGCCACACGATGAAGATCTGGGAGAGAATTGTGGAAGCAAGACTTAGACAAGAGGTGACTATCTGTGAGCAACAGTATGGTTTCATGCCAAGAAAGAGCACCACA
>JARVGV010000694.1:10321941-10332157 GCA_031762435.1 Hypsolebias longignatus
TAGATATTTAGCTTTATATATATTGTGGTTTATGGACGGTGGTCGGGTGGTTTGCCTTGTGATTTCTTCGTGCTTATGTATAATTTTTTTTCTCTCTTGTGTGTTTTGTGGTCTTTCTTTCTGTCTCTCCTTTCTTTCTATCTTAAAAAAAATTAATAATGGTGTGATGAGGATGGCTGTGAGGTGAGAAGGGAGGCCTTCGAAAATGAAAAAAAAAAAAAAAATGACTGGAGTCACCTGGAACTGTTCTCCATGTGGGGTTTCACAGTAATGGACTGTTTGGGCCACGGCTAATAGGCTTAAGCGAGTACTCAACAAAGCAGCTATTAATCTAAACACTGTCTCGTGCCTTTGGAGTGTAACTGACTGACTCTCTTTGTATTTCAGAACTAAAGGATGAAGGAAAGTGTTGGAGAAAGGCACATCTACTGGAGGCGAGTAAGACGTCATTCCAAAGGTTTACTGTGGGAGATAAAAACAGAAACATCATTAGTGAATTTGTTTTTGCAACACATTGCAATAGTCCTTTGTTTTATTCTAGCCTTTTAAACCCAAGGTGCAGGAATATGAACAAGCTTAGTACCTTTATCGAGTCTACTGCATTTGCATCCTAAGACGACTTTGTCCAACCTGAGCAAAGTTTAAAAAGCTGTTTTAGTTTTGTGAAGTTCTTTCTACATTAGTAAGAACAAAAACAGGAAAAATAACTCTTCACTGAGCTATTTAAGTCTCTCGAAATAACAGAACTACAAGAAACATTTTCCATGTCTTTTACATCTTTAATCACTTTGAAATCTAACAAAAATGTTATGTACCTCAGAGGGAGGGGTACGGTCATTTTCCGTAGCTGGGATGATTCTACCAGTCAGTGGACTAACTCCCAGAACTTTTGGTCTCTTTTCCTCTTTAGGTTTACCCTCCAAAACAACAATAATATACTCCTTGTTGACATCTTCTGCTGGAGTCTCCACAATGGGTTTATCTGCTTCTTCGAAAATGCTTCCTGCAACTTCTGCACATACAACTGGTTCTTCAGTTAAAGCTATAGGGACATCAAGTATTTCTGGTGCCAAAACCTCTTCAACTAGTGGAGATGTGATTTCTTCTGTTGGTAGCACAAAGTTCTCAGTAACTGATCCAACTTCTTCTAGTGCCATAACTTCCTCAGTAATGGATGCAACTTCCACTGGTGCAGAAATTTCCTCAACAGATGGAGCTACTGCTTCTGTAGCAGGGGTCTCCTCAACTTTTGGAACAACTTCCAATGGTACAGGGGTTTCCTCAACAAATGAGACATCATCTTCTGTTGGATGAATCTCTTCAACAACTGGTGTAACTTCCAATGGCACAGGAGTCTCCTTAACTGGAATAACCTCTTCTGTAGCAGAGGTCCCCTCAATAACTGGTACAACTGCTAATTGGGCTGAGGTCTCTTCAACTGGAACAACCTCTTCAGTAGGAGTTATCTCAACAGCTGATACAACTTCCAATTCTGCAGGGGTCTTCTCAACAACTGGAACAACCTCTTCTGTTGGACAGATCTCAACAGCTGGTACAATTTCCAATGGCACAGGAGTCTCCGTAACTGGAATAACCTCTTCTGTATCAGAGGTCTCCCCAATAACTGGTACAATTGCTAATTGTGCTGGGGTTTCTTCAACAACTGGAACCTCTTCAGCAGGAGGGGTCTCCTCAACAGCTGGTGCAACTTCCAATGGTGCAGGATTCTCCTCAACAACTGGAACAACCGCATGTGTGCCAGGTGTCTCCTCAACAGCTAGTACTTCCTCTGTAGCAGAGGTCTCAACAGCTGGTAAAATCTGCACTTGTGAAGGTGTTTCTTCAACTGTGGGTACAACATCTACAGGTGCAGAAGGCTCCTCTACAATGGCTACATCTTCTGCTGCAGGAATCTTTTCAACATATAGGTTTGCATATGCAATGGACTCCTTAACATCTACTTGTACAGGGTTTGGTGCAGGGACTTCAACAGCAAATGGATCCTCTGCTGGTACCAAACCTTCCTCAACTACTAGAGCAGGAGCCTGTATAACATTTTCAATTGGTGTAAAAGTCTTCTCAATAACTTGTGCTGGTGCTGGAATTTCTAGAATCGGAGGAGAAACATCTTTGATAGGTTTTGCCACTTTTGGTTCTGGGATCTTGTCTCCTTTGAGATCTTCATTGGTGGGTGCCAACTCATCTTTTACTTCATCGATCTTCGACACTTCTACTGTAGAAGCAGCTGCCAGTAGCACTGCAACACAAAATCCAGCCACCAAAACGTCACTACAGCAAGTTTTCTCTACCACACTGAGTTATCATGCTGTCATTAGGTAACTTTTGCAAAAGTTTAAGAATGATTAATGGTCATTCATGAAGTGGATGAAGTGTGCTTCAAGTGGAACTCAAACAGAAGAAACATTTTATAAGCATTGTGTTAGTAACAAACCCCAATAAATTGTTTCAAAGTAGCAGTGTACTTCAAAAAAAGACAGTTTGCATAGTCTTCAAGCAGGAACAGCAAAGGATAGGATGAGCCCGAAATAATTGATAAAACACGGATTCTGGAACGTTCATTACAAATTATTTTGATTATTTGATTAGTTAAAGCTCAGCTTTAATGTTAACTTGCTATTCTCTAGTGGACAAAGTAAGCACCTGCTAAGGAAACTAAAATTTCCAGTTGTGTCTTGAAGACGGCAGTCAGTATTAAAAAGCACACCTGATCTAATAATGCACAAAGAACTGAATGAACACGTAAATGCATTACCTTTAAATAAAAAAAGACAGAAGAAACATTGTCATTGAAAAAGGTTAAAGTGTTAATTTTGAATTTTCAAACATGTTTAAAATTAAGAGACTAGGGACAGGTTTACAGTGAGGGAAATCACAATTTGATCTTTGCCCATTTTGTAAGTTTGATTAAGGGAATGAATGGTCTAATATGTCTGTTAGTTTCATTAGAATATCAACAAAAAATTACAAATTGATTTGCAAAAGTGAAATAAGTATTCCATCTCCAACCAAAATATGACTTAGCAGTTGGTGGAGAAAAAGTGAGGCTACAAGGAGCAGAGGTCACAAAAGTGCAGGACTTCAAGTACTTGGGGTCCACTGTCCAGGAAAATGGGGAATGTGGTAAAAATGTGAAGAAAACACAATGAAAACATTTATAACCCTTGATTGGAAGTTCTCTAACAAAGGCTAAAGTACCTTAGCTTTAGTAGCTGAAACGATCCTTTGTGTTTAAGGCGATGATCAACGTCTCTCCTTCAGGTCCATTAAGTTGCTCTTCTGGAGCTTTTGCTTATATGTATTTTTGGCTCCTTTAAAACTTTACTGTAATTCCCAGACTAATTAATTTTACCCTTTGGAGTGGCTGCATTTTTGTCAGTAAAATACGAACAAGACAGTTTTTCTTGCGTGCGTGCGTCGTGTCAAATCACTGGTAATCACAGCAGCAGCGAAAAGTGCCAATTTAAATTCAGCCGCGTCTTTGTAATTTTAGAACCCGTTAGACCAATTCTTGTAGCGCTAACAATCATCATTTTGTCCACCATGAAAGCCTCTTTCAGGTTGTCAGGCCGGCCTGCGCTTTAAGCTCCATCTCGTTTGTCTCTTATCAGCCCTCATCAGCAGGCGGGAGAAAGAGGCTGGAGGAGAGGGGAGGTGGGGGAGGGCTGCTCATCCGAGAGCCCAAAGAATGTAGCATCCTTATCAAAAGCCTGGGTGCTGAGCCTCGGTTTAAAAATAGAAACCAAAGGAGATTGGCATCGATTTCTGCAGGCGTTGACGGGCCCGATTGACAGCAGCACCACAGCACCAGGCTGTTGAGCCATCGAGGGAATCCGCCAGACTGCCTATGATGAGATGAGATGGGAAGATAACTTCTGACAAGCCCTCCACCCGCCACCCGTTTCTAATCACCCCGTCTCCACGTACACACAAACATGCACACATGGAGAGAAAAAGTAATTACCACATGCGCTCACACATACACATTTGCTGCCCCCTGAGCGAGTAATGGGTCTTTGGCTGGCTGAGCATCCACCTGTCTTGTGTCTTCTGCCAAGTCAAAGCTCATGTGCTCTCACACATACAAAATACCTCTGGAAGTCCCCCCACGACCAGCCGCCACATCCTCGAGGCTTATCTCACTCAATTGTCTTCCATCGATGAATACAGCCTAATATCCATGAGGCGTCCTGAATGGGGGGGGGTGTCAGTGACCTTTGTTTTACCGCTGTAGCCGAACTGCGCTGCACAAAGTGACCATTGTGATTCCGCTGCATCTCGACGTCGTCCGTAGAAGCAGTTCAGTTGAGCAAATGGACTCGGCCTTCCAGTACATTAGAGATGATAAAAGTCAGGTTTTCAAACGAGTCAGTTGAAGATTAAACCCTGATGATTGTTCAGGAGGAAGTGGTGCCAGTGAATGGGGCGTCGACCTTATTCCTAAACAAAAAGCACGAATATATCAGGTTGACTAAGAGATACGTTGTTTCATTGTTACTGATCCGCATGAACAGGCTAAAATGACCAATAAGGCGTTCCACTGCGATCTGTTCGAAAATTATTAAGAGAAAACCGCCAATAAGCTCCGAAAGCAGACGTCGGAGTCTGACGTGAGCTTTGAACTCACGTCTTAAAGTATAAATGTGTTTCCTGTTTTATATTTTAGCTCCTAACAATCAAACCTACAACTGGAGCACGACTTTCTCCACCCTTTCTCTTTGAGTCCAGTTCAACCAAGTCCAACTTATTCAACATAAATTAAAGTAGTTCCCTTGCAGTATCCAGAATAACTCTGTCCTTTTTCTCTGAGTCCAACTCAAGACGATTTTCCAAATACTTCAGTTGGTTCCATTTAACTTAAACAACCGTATTGTTTTCTCCTTCTTCTTCTTTTCAATCTTCAGGGGTCGCCACAGTGAGTCATCCTCCTCCATTACTCTGTCCTCACTCCATCCACCTCCATGTCCTCCTCTTTGTCTTTTTCCTGGCACCTGCATTTCTAACATCCTTCTATAAACACTGTCCCTCCTCTGGACATGTCCAAACCATCTCAGTCTGGTCTCCAACTTCCATCTCCCAGTTGTTCAACCTGTGCTGTACCTCTGATTATCTCAGTCCTAGTCTTATCCATCCTTGTCACTCCTAAGAAGAACCTCAACATCTTTATTGTTGCCACTTCCAGTTCTGTCTCTTGTGTTTTTGTCAATGCCACTGTCTCCAACAACCAAAACGAGGAAAATATCACCTCCAGACTCCAGAGTGAGGGACTTGAATCTTATGGCTGTTCATAAGGATCCCGCTCACTTTGCCTCCCTGCATCTTCAACTAAATACAGGCGCCTTTAATTTAATTTATTTATTTATTAACCATTCCTTTGAGGTATGCTTGGCATTAAAGGTTAGACGTATCTGAACAAATTGCCAAATATGCAAACTATGTTGTAAGAACTTAAGTTAGAGTTTTTGTGTGTGTAAGCTAAACAGAAGAATACCAGCACTTGTTTTTATTTCATTTGAAGCATTTAATGAACTGTATTTAAAATCACCTGCCCTCAAAACTGTTGGGGTTTGTTTTATCCACCTTCTGGTGACGCTCACATTCCACAAGTTTGATTAATGCCAGTTACAAAACAAAATTTAATTATCAAAATGACAATGTGCACACTTATAGGACTTCCTGACAGTTTAAATATACCTGCTTTCAATGTTTATTAAAATTATTATTATTTTTTTTTGTCTTTCATTTGTTGTACCCCACACACCCTTTCACCAATGAATAAATTCACCAATCAGAAACAATAATAATAAAATCTGAAAGTTTGGTTTCGGTCTCCTCACTTGGTTAAAACAGCCTCCGAGTCGACAACTCATTTTTTAATGAGAAATTATTTTAAATTTATGAGTCCGTTAAAAATGACTGGCCCTTCTTTCCTGTGAGGGACACAAACAGGTTTTCTACAAGTCCCCAAAAGTTTCTGAGTAAAATCAGAAGGTGTGTGTCTCCATCTGGTGGAAAAATGATGAGCAACATTTTGCACCTCTATATACAGTACAGTACTGTATAAAAAATAAAAACTAGTTTGTCTTTTGTAACAATTATAGTGGCAAATATAAAGAAACAGTAATTGTGTGAGTTATTAGCATTCACACTATTGTGATCCTGTTTATATTTATTATTCCTGTTTCTTTACTTCTTCTGTACATTTTTCAACATCTTTGTCATTCCACAATTTTTGTGCTATTTCAAAATATCTTAAATCAAAACGTTCAGCTCTTTCAGGACAGTCCTGCTATGAGTTTTGGTATTGGTGCAACTTTAACTTCTTGAAATATTTAGCCTTTTCTGCCACTTTTTTTTTTTTTTTTCATAAAAAAAAAAATAATTGAGCTCATTTTACATCATTCATATATCTAGATCTGTTTACAACCTTTCACTGCTCCTTTACACATTTTGTTCTGGTTCAGCTTCTTTCAGCTTCCTGGTGTGAATTTAATCTATTTTTTTTTCAGCTACTTTCACCTTATTTCAGCTGTTTTTTCAGCTATTTTGTTCTCCTTTCAGATAAATTCTGCTAACTACTACATTTTTAGTGCTTCTTCTAACTTTGTTCTGCTAATTTTAGCTTATTATGCACCTTTCAGCTTATTTATGCAGGTTTTAGCATATTCTGTTATTTCAGCTACTATTTAGCTTTAGTTCAAAATATGCTAATTTTAGCTTTTTCAGTTAATTCTGTAATTTTTGCACTCATTTCAACTTTTATCAGCCTAATTCTGCAACAAACAAAAAAAAAGAACTCTCCTCTTCCTTCTGGTAATTTAAGCTTCTTTCTGCTTTTTTAGCTACTTAGCTGAGTAGTTTTTTTTTTTTTTTCACATTTCTTTTATTTTTTATTTTTTTCAGATAATTTCCACTATTTTGTGCTCATTTCTGCATCTTTCAGCAAATGTGCTGTTTCTGCTTTTTTCTGCTAATTTAAGCTTGTGGTACTATACTTTTTGTTATTGTTGTAGTTTTTAGGTAATTTCAGCTGTTTTCAGATAAATTCAAGCTTTTGGTAATTTTTGCTACTTTCAGCCTAATTAATATCTTTCAGCTAATTTCAGCTTGTTATGCTCCTTTCAGCTTTTGTCTGCTTGTTTCAGTTTCTTCTGCTATTTCAGACTATTTAGCTGTTTTTGTGCTAAATTTAGCCTTTTCAGCTAATGCCACTTTTTTTTTTTTAGCTCACTTCAGTTCCGTCCACTTCCTTATGATAGTTTAAGCTTCTTTCAGCCTTTTCAAGCTACTTTTCAGCTATTTCTTCCCCTAAATTCAGCGTTTTTAGTTAATTTCCTCATTTTTGTGCTGTAAACCTTTTTCACCAAATATATGTTCTTTCTTCTGCTAACTTCGGCTTCTGTTTCAGTTACATTTCTGCAATTTTTTAAAGCAAATTTCAGCTGTTTTCCAGCAAGTTCTTCAGTAATAAGCATTCACATTGCATTTTTGCAGGAAATGCAATTTTTCTAGTTTTTACTTTTGTTCAAGTTCATGAAATTATCAACCTCACTGAGGTCCATGCAGACCCAAACCTTTTGGAAGCACTTGTGGAGCTGGGTCAGAGCTTTTCGGTTCTTGTGCTGTGCTTCAGATAAAAACACAGTTTGAGTTTAATTAGAACACTTGTCCTAAACGAGACACTGTTTGTCGTTTTATGTATGTGTAAAATAAATCATTTTCAGTGCTGATCAGTCCAATAATAAAAAGTTAAAATTATGTTTTTTTTTTTTTTTTTTGTGGTTTTTGACAACATACAGATCAAATATTTAGACATTGCCACAAATTATTCTTGAAGGAAACCAGAGGATACAGTGATATTTAAAGTTACTGAGTTTTGCATCAGTTATAGTATGTTTGCAGCTACTGTATATGTTTTCAATTTTCTTTTTAAGATTAAATCCACATTTTGCTTTTAAAATATTTTTCTTTTACTAGTTTCCTCCAATTTTAAGATCAAGTTCAACATGTCTGCCACAGCTCACCGACCTTAGCCCGCTCAAAAATCAGCTCTAACTCAGTCAGTTTTACTAAAATTGAGCTGAAAATTTGCCATGTACAAGTACACATACTCTGAATGTAAATGTGATATTGCACCAGAGTAAACATAATGTTATTTTTGAGTTTTGACCAAAGCAACTACAGCTCTAAAACTTCCATAAATAAGAAAATCTTAAATGAAACCTCTGGCGTGAAAAGCGGTATGCAATATGCATTCCTTCAAGAAACATTAGGACGTTTATTGAACCACATCAGCAAAGAAGTTGTTGAGCAGCTGGTTGGGCTTTCCAAAGCCCAAATGATGAAAGTGATAAGACCACGAGACATTAAACTTTCTTACCTTGATTTTTTTTGGGGGGGCAGCATGAGATGCTTAATAAAGGAAATAGACAAGATTGGAGCTGTGACAAATCAGAAACATCAGGAACGTATTAAGAGTCAAGCGGTTAAGATTGCTGTTTGATTACAACAGAACAGATGGTTTAATCCTGGACAAATTACTGTTAGTTTTCAGTCTGCATCCCAGAATACTGAAACAGTATTAAGTTCAGTTTAAACGCTCAGGGACTCAAAAAAGACGCTTGTCTTTAAGTAAGTAAATGAAGTAAGTAAAATACAAAACACTCTCACAAAGGTTCTTGGGAATAAAATAAAATACACCTTTTGTTCTGTTTTAAAGAGCAGAGCCAAATTAAAGATTTGACCATCCCTTTTACAGGAAAAACAATTAAAAAAAATACATAAAATGATACATCTTACCATCCAAACATGATGTCATCCACGTGACTTTATCAGAGCTGAGCAGGCAGGACTGTGGAACTTTGTGACTGTGTTCACGGAAGATTTGTAAGAATAGATCTTTGAGAAGTTGTAAGCCCAAATTAAGTAATCACAATTTGGCTGTTTGGAGTCGCCATGAGATGTACTAGCGAGACTGTTAAAGGCAGATGTGGAAATTAAGAGCTCAACCTGACCCGAAACAATGTTGAAATGTGAATCTGGCTCTGGCCTTGGAAGGCTGACACTCTCAATTTCTCTTTGGATCTTATGGAAACGAGACGCTCTGATCCCGTCCTGACCCACTCCCCTTCCCAAGGACGTGGACCTGTGTCAGAGCTCAATTGAGCTGGCTGATAAATAAACACCTTTTATCAGGACTATGGCTCTGGGCTCTGGACTGTGCTGTGCTGCAACTTACCCTCAAACTCATGCCTTCGCCGAAAAACTTAAATAAAGAAATTGTACAATTTTCAATGGTTAACAAAAAAGTAATTAAAAAATTTACAGCAGCCATGATTTAAAAGAAATGTTGGGACAGCACCTTGATTATCACAGAGAAGCATCTTGTAAACGTCGAAGACCTGAAGAGACATGTTTTTGGAGTTTCAGGAGGGGAACGTTGTCTTAATCCAGTCCAATGTAGGATTTTTGCTTGAATAAACATTTTGCAATGTGGTGACTTTCAAGATGTGTAAGCTGACCATAGGCACTAATGCACCCCCATACCATCAGAAAGGCAGACTTTTGAACAGTGCACTGATAACTGGCTAAAAAGCCCCTTTACTCATTTGTGTGTGGTATCTCTAGTTTCTAAAAGGCATTTAAAATTAGGATTAGTCTGAACTTAGGAGAGTTTTCTCCTTTGCCTGGGTCTATTTTAAATTAGCTTTGGTCCAAAGAGGACAACGGCCTTTCTCAATGATGTTGGTAATACAACTTCTTTACAAGATAGTGGTTTAACTAGAATTTGTGGATGCCTCATAGAACTGTATTTGCATACCCTGATGCATGCCCAATAATCCAGGTAGAAAAATCCAACATAATAAAATTTAAAAACTTTTAAAATCCATTGGATTCCCTGTCAGTTTTGAGGAAAACACTTATCTTAGGTGATAGGGATGACTCTCAGGTATTAGCATAATAAATGCTAATACCTGAGAGTCTGTTCAGCGATTTGTAGACATACAGGAGAAGTTTGAACTGGATTTGAAGGTGAACCAGTAGCCAGTGCAGGGAGGCCAAGACTGGTATAATGTGCTCTCTTTTGCCTGTACTGGATAAAATCGGGGCTGCTGCGTTCTGGACCAGTTGTAGTTGTGCAATGGTGGTCTGACTGATACCAAACAGGAGTGAATTGCAGTAATCAAGCCTAGATGTA
>JARVGV010000694.1:10377878-10392158 GCA_031762435.1 Hypsolebias longignatus
GTTCTCTTTGCACCAGCTCTCCAGGTGTTCCACCTCCTGCCTGTAGCTGGACTCATCATTGTTTGTGATGCATCCCAATACCGCTGTATCATCTGCAAACTACAATGTGACAACCTGGATGGGGAGGTGTATAATCATACGTGAGCAGAGTACCGGTAAACAGGAGAGGGCTCAACACACATCCCTGAGGCGAGCCCTCTCCTGTATATGTGTAAATATATACTGTATGTATACAGTATATATATATATTTTTTTTTTTCATAAATTCATTAATAAAGTCACATTTCTGCAAACATTCCAGGCTTGTGTGAATCTATTAAAAGTTGTCACCAGGTGAGACCTCCGATACTTTGAGATGAGGTGTGAAAGGAGCTGGAGGCAGCGACAGGAAACCAGTCGTACAGCCGGAAACTGAAAGAAACACTGATACGTGCAAGCTTTTACCTCGCTGTTGTCATCGCACCAGCTTTAATAATATCTTACCTGCATAAACACCGTTGTACCTACTTTTAGACTCCGTACTGTAGTCTAGACGGGCTTTAGTTTAGCCCCTGTGTGTGTGTTTGTGTGCGTTTGCCACACCTTTGCATGCTGATTACTCCCCAGAGTCACATCAAAGAAAGCGAAAAAGTGCAAACACACACAGTTCTCTGAAGTGTTCTGTTTGGTAGACATAAAAAGCTCAGAGGGGCGGCGACGGTAACGAAATACACCACTTACAAATGTGTGTGCGAGGTGTGGCGTATTTGTGTGTACGAACAGTTAGTGTTACCAGGGGGCTTCCCCCTTCTTTTTATTTATTTATTTTTAAAGTTGTGCATGCTTATTAAGGTGCTCACTCTGTAGGTCTTTTAAATACAACCACAAATGTTTGGTCAAGAATGCAAAGCCCACATTTGTGTCTAGAATTGTGTGTTTGTTAAGCTTTCTTGGAAAACTTGACAGTTCATCGCTTTCACCAAGTTGTAGAAAAACAATAGATACTGATTTCAATATAAAAAATGATTTGGATCACTGCATTATTTCTGTTGAAATCATGTCTTCCGCTTGAATGATGCCAGCATGATGTGGTCTTCAATTTTAGACTCACTAAAGCAGTACCAGTAACAGACCTGTAATACCTATAACCTGGTTCTGTGAACAAAACAGCCCGAGGTAGACCTCAGAACCACATGATAATGTCACTTTAAACATCTCTTCAAGTAAATCTTTAAACTTTTTGTTGTCTTTGTTTGAATTTATGTAAAGGATTGCAGTTCAGAAGAACAATTTTTTTTTTGGGCCATCTCTGCAATCATATCTCAATATGACCTGTGTAGTTTATAACTATCTTAAACAGTTGATGTTTATGAATGCTCTTTAAAATCTCGATCAGCAAATGCTAAACTGTTTTTATAAGCAGTATTGCTAACGTGTGCACACCGTTTGTAGTAATATCACCAGCATTTAAAACAAGCTTGCTGCAAAACCAGTTTACCGGTAAGCATCTGGAACTCAACCAGCTCGAGTCTTTTGAAGCTGGTTGAGAAGCTCATGTTTTTCCAATTTAACTTCTTGCTAAGGTTAAAGTTTGTGGTTCTGTTTTAGTTGAGAAGACTAACGGCTACACCAGTTTGGACTTTTAAACATGAACTAGCTCTATCTCCAGTTTTTGCACTGAACCCACTTTGATAGAAACAAACAGGGTTTTAGAATTTTATCCGAAGAATGACAAGAAGAATAACAGATATTAAATAATTTAATGCTAAATGATGCTAATGATTATAAAACCTCGTTACTCTAATAAATGCTGGACATATTACACAACTTGTTTTTATCCAAGTGGATCAAATTCCATAATACAGTAGTCCCTCACTATTTTGTGGTTCAACTTTTGTAAGATTGTACATGTCACACAATTGTCAACTTTAATATTACTCACGCGATTGGGACAGTACGGGATACAGTAAAAAGTTGACGAAAAATGACTTCGGACAGGCGCCACCATTTTGTAGTTTTCTCTCATTAAGCCCACACTGTATTGCCAGTCAAAAGGACTACATTACCCAGAAACAACAGTGATTCTGGCTGTTGCTTTGTACAGAAATGGAGGGAAAGTTTTGATCCGATCCGAAAAAGTTTGGTCCTTATTCACAGTGTGGATGCAGAGAACCTTGTGGAACCAACGGGGAATTGGACCATGACTACTTCCAGCCTCATCAGTCAATCTGAGAGCTGCTTGCTGGCCCATGAGGCCTCTTGAGCATGGAGGCGTTGATGGAGGTCCGGTGTTTGCTCCGGAGCTCACCTGGACTTTTTTTTTTCATCCGGATCCCTCTGGATTATTTGGACTGGATCATTGTGTGGTTTTGTGCAGGTTATCCAAAGGTTCGGCTCTCTCTAAAAGCGTCTTGGTGCTCAAGGGCTGCAGAGAGCCTATCAGAACCGGATCAAGGATGATTAGTCCCCATATAACATTTTGCAGTAGCTACTGTGCAATACGCATAGGTATATTGTTAAATCACGTAGGCTTAAGAGTTTAGAACTTTACAAGAGTGTGGGGAGGGTTTATAAAGCCAAATACTAAATGAATACAGCATTTCTACTTTGCCGTTTTTCACTTATTGCTGAGGTGTATGGAACGTAACCCCCGCGATAAACGAGGGACTATTGTAAGTATTAAATAACTTTGAAGAAATAAGTTGTGGCTTACAACTTTTACAACAGAGACACACCATAAAGCTGCTCAAATCTGCCATGGTGGTTGTCTTGTCTGTTATCCATCAGAAAATGAGATTCCATCTGTGTTTGTTGGTCTCTGCTTTTATGAGCTTGTTTGTGTGTGTGGGTGTAGAGGGGTACACTTCAGGGCTCGGTTGCTGCTTCTGAGAATGTGTGTGTTTGTGGGCGGGGGTGGTGGGAGCTACTGTCCGCCAGCCTCGTGTTACTACAAGAAGCACCCTTCCTAGATTTTCTTTAGTGTCCTTTCCATTACTTTTTTTTTTTTTTGCCTCTTGAGACGACTGTTACCGAGAAAAAAAATCCCAACATGATGTTCCCGCTCTGCAGCTGTGCATGTTTGTGAGACTTTGCAGGATGAAAACGAGTTGACCCTCCAACGTGATCTGAGCTCTTGGTTGATCAAGATAAGGAGAGAACACACTCCAACACAGGAAGTTTTGTTGTGTTGTGATATTGTGTAACTTTTTTGTTGTCGATGGCAGCTTACACTTCAACATGTATATGAAAGCACAAAAATGTTGTACAGATGTTCCGAATGTCCGCGGCTGAAAGAAATGGCTGGTTTTATAGCATCACACGGAGGTGAATACGCAGAACCTTGACTCTTGATGGAGATGGTGATTATCGGAGCAGACGAGCAATAAATACGTGCGCGCTCACACAAAACATCCCCATGTCCCAGATGCCTGGATTATATGAGGTTTGTCCACATCTGCTTCCTGCTGTAGGCTTGGATCCAAAGTGGGAAATTATAACCGTGCTAATACCAGTTAACCCTTTCTGTTTTCAGACCGTGTTGAAGACGACTCTTCTATGAAAGTCCAAGTTGCTAGTTGGAGCGTTTGACATTGCTCTTTGCTGATAAAACCACATTTAAAATGATACTTTTTAGATATTATGCTGTTAGATTAGTTTTTGTGGATTTAACGGGAGGCAAAGTTGAGCTGTGATGTAAATCTGATCGTCACACAACAATTCACATGATTATCAGCTGCAGAACTGAAGCTTGTGGCTCTATAGGTCAATTTCTCACTGTGCTGCAACTCTTGCAACAAAACCAAAATGTCTTGAAACATTTGCCTCACTGTTTTTTCGGTTACATTTTGAGCATGTTCAAACTGGCATAAAGTCATTGTGGGCATCTCAAAGCTTTCTCATTTATTTATGTTTTGTTAGTCCAGAGAGCTATAACTGTATTTTTGGTTAATTTTATCTTTATTTATTTATTTATTTATTTATTTATTTATTTATTTATTTATTTATTTATTTATTTATTTATTTATTTATTTATTTTGATCAGGTAAAAGTACTTAAACTGTGCTATTTATGTTTTGGTAGTCCAGAGAGCTATAACTGTATTTTTGGTTAATTTTATCTTTATTTATTTATTTATTTATTTATTTATTTATTTTGCTTTGATCAGGTAAAAGTACTTAAACTGTGCTACCTACCAGTACTTATTTTAGGAGCTTAATTCCTAATTGTATTTTTTTTTATTTTTTTTATTTTTCTTTTCAGTTTTGAGATCTGCCTTTATTAAAAAAAAAATATCAAAGCAACATCCCCAAATGTCTTAACTACGCTGGGATAAATAATATTTAGACTGCTCCAATACTGTCTGTTTTACTTTCAGAAGTCTTCTCCTGTAGAGTTGGGGATGAGGCTATATGGTGGAGCCAAATTGAGCCAAAGGCAGTTTTTTTTTTTTTTTTTTTTATTCAACCTTTATTTATACAGGCTAGTCTCATTGAGTCTCAAGGACTCATTTACAAGAGTGACCTGTTCCAGACCAAACATATAAAGGACAGACAATAATAACATAAACTACAGTAAAAATGCAGTTAAAATAAGAGTAGTGTATAAAACAATAAATCAGGGTGCCGTAAAACAGGGTGAAATAATAAAAACAAGAACATATCTGCCTTAATTTTTCCATTGACATGTTCGAAACCCCTTAAAGAAATTAAGGTGGACAACTTCAGTTCTTGTTGAAAGTTGTTCCAGGTTGCAGGAGCTGAGTAGGAAAAGTTTTTTTTGTTGCCAAGTTCAGTCTGCACTGTGGGGACGCTGCAGGTAATGATGTCCTGACAGTCACCGCATGTTGTAACTGCACTGATTGTACCCAGGTACAATGCGGGTGATGTGAACAGCCTAAAATTTTCAGTTTTATTTGGCCGAACACTCAAAAATAAATTGTGATTTTCAAAAACTGACCATGCAAAACACAGATAATTGGTCACTTGGTCACAATCATCCATAATTAAGTCAAACTGCAACTGACAATACACCTTCTTGCAATTTTGAGTCTAATCACAGCCAATATCTAACATTTCTCTCAGTTTAGCATATTTTGACTTTATTCTTTGAGAGTTTTCACCCTGTTACTTCTCTAAAAGTGAAAACAGTTAATTGTGTTGTTAAAAAAAAAAAGATACAAACATTTACAAATGCATTTTTTTGTGTGTTTTGATTAAAAAGTGAGCAAGTAAAACAATTATTTTTTCTTAAATATTCTCATTTATATATTAGAAGTATATATACCTATACCTAGGTTATACCTATAGGACCTAGATATTATTTATATTCTTATTTTAATTTGTGTCTCCTTATCGCAGGGTCTGCTCAGCGCTCAACTGTTTCATGTTTCCTTTTCCTTCTCTGTCTTCGTCTTTAGTTTCTTTTCTTTTTGTTTAGTCTTCTGTCAGTAAAAAGTAACAAACAGAGACTTATTAGTCAGAGGAAGTAGTACGAGTCACTTTTCTGGGTTTGACAGACCTCAAAGGATGGAGGCTCCCAGTGGAGTCGATGCTTGAAACAGTTGGCTGAACTGGGCTCTCTCAGTTCAGCACAGGTGCTTCCCAATGTGAATGTAGCAAATCAGGCTCAGCTTTGTGCCACAGAATGACAAGCTGTGTGAATATTCTTGCCCACTCAGTGCTCCACTGACCTCGTTTGGCCTTATTATATTATTTTCAGCTAACAAGGACTTGACTAAGTCCGTTCCTCTGACAGAGCAGACAGGGTGTGAGTTTGGTGTGTGTTAAGGTTGTTTCCTTACAAATTGAACTGAAGCATATTGCTGTTTATTTAGACTATGCTTCACTCGTCACCTGACTTAAGTACTTGAATCATTTTTTCAAAATCACTTTTTCTTGAAACTAGTTTGATATTTTGGGAAATTGACTTGTTTCCTTTTATGCAACAGATGAACTGAATTGTTCTTACATTTTTCTGTACATTGAAATGGAAGAAAGGTCACAAAAAATAACTTTCAAGTGACAAAAAGAGAAAGTTCTGTAGTTAACAGTTGAAAAAATGTAATGTTTTTTAAATTGTCATTCTTTTACGATGTTTGGTTTTGAGCGGAGTTCATTCTAAATTAATACGGTACATTTATAATTATTTTTTCACTATGGCAATTTTTGTTTTTTTATAAAACAAACCATTTGTTCAAAACAGTAGATAAATGTTATTAGGCTGTAGCCAAAAGTTAAACTAACCAAACCTTAGCTAAGAGCTAAAAGGAGCAAGGACATAGCTAAAAGCTGGAAAGTGTATAGGAAGGTAAAAACAGAGCCAGAACACTAAAGATGATTTCAATGAGGGCAATGTTTTTTGTAGCAACCGAAAAATTCTCCCATATACAGTACAGGTATTTCTGCAGAAAATATTTTGTAAAACTATTTAAATAATTCAAAAAGTATAAAAGTTACAAACCCCCAAATTAACAGCGTACTATTCCCAGTGTTCTACTTGCCGTGACGGGGCGCTCATATGGCTCAGCGTGAGTGAGCGCTACTTCTGCAGCTCTTTTTAGCTAGCGCAGCTGTATTGCGCCGCGAGCTTAGCGCTACATCAGTGCTGGTAGTTGTCGACAGGGGGCGACAGTTCGGTAGGAAGGGCGCTTGGTTCTGTTGACAGGGTGGGGCGCCCTGTTTATTAGTAGGATACACACTGATTCTTGACTGAGCTGAATGTTTTGGTACAAGTGGTTAAAAATATTTATACCATACCAATTTATTCATAGAGCACTTCAAACAGCAACAAGGCCAATCAAAGTGCTGTACAATAGAAACAAACAAGCACAGCGGACAGGAAAACATAAAATAAAAATATAGATATCAAAACAAATCACACCGCATTAAAGGCAAGGGAATAAAAATGGGTTTTAAAGTGAGACCTAAAGACTGAGTGTGGGAGCCTGCCTGACATGCAGTGGCAACTCATTCCACAGTCTTGGACCTGCAACAGAGAAATGATGCAAAGTAGTTTGGTTTTACAAAATGGAAGAAACTATAAACAGACAAGCAAAAGTATAAATGCTATCTCTACATTTAAACATTTAAATATTACCTCAAACATGATCTAAAAGTGATGGCCAGGAGATGATCAGTGTTCACCGGAACGATTATAAAAATGTTTGAGATTCGAGACGGCATGAATCCACTTTGGTCCTGGGTCTGCCTGGACTAGCCGTTAGCATTTTCATTCAGTGAGAATTAAATATTTCCCCAAGCTGCGGGTCTTTCAAAATACTATCTACTGCAGGTAAGGTATTATTTGTTCATAACTCTTCCACATAAGTCCACTTCAAATCTCTGCACAGTTGCTTTATAATACAATGCAACTTTATGTATAAAGCACATTAAAAACACTGGTGATATAAATATACATCCTGTTGGTTTTAAGTTCACTTTATTGATCTTGTAAACCCCAGCAGGTCTTCGAGCACCATCGCTCTGATTCAGTTGGTAGACTGATGGAAGCAGCATGCTCCCATCCCATACAGACCCTTTTATTCTCTGCGCCGTTGCAGTGCATCTTTCCCCCGCATGCTTGCAGCGCTGTAGATGGATTTTTCTGAGAGCATTGTAAGGGCTGACCTATTTTAGCTTGTGTGTATGTGTGCGTGGAAGGTGACCGTCTGCTACCAGCGCTTGACAACCCCGCTTCCTGGCCACACTCGACAAACCTTTTTTCCCCACTGCCTCCGCGGGAAGAACAGATTTTCTGCCAACCGATGCTTACAGCTGAGTTCTAGAAACAGAATGTGTTTCTGTATCTGTGTGTGAATTATTTAATGCGCCGAGGTACAGAGACGTCGGCTTATTCAGCCAGGAGACAGAAACTAGGTTAGATTCACTAACAACTCTTTTAGCTCCTGCGAGGTTCTCTCTCGCCGAGTTTTTAATCCTTTAATCTTTTATCTCCACTTTTTCGCACACTAACTGGTTTGGCATCCTCCAGATATATTAACCCAAGTCAAGTCATTGTGAGGAAACGTGAGCAAACATGACTCAGCCGCTCGTGGAAGTGGGGGTCTGTGGAGTTGGCATGGGCCTTTGGGGGCTCCACCCTGCGTGCATTTGCAGGAAACTTGCCAAGTCAGTCGTACTGTTGCTTCTCTGATAGGAAGTGAAGAACAGAAAAATTAGAGCAACGTGGTAAACGTAAACATGTTTGTGCATAGAAAAAGTTAGACATTTTTACACAATAATCCATCATCTTTTGGGTTTGTCATCTTCTTTATTACAAAATAAAAGCCACATAACTTTGGTGCGTTTGCTTATAAAAGCCAAAAAAAGTTTTCTCTTTACTGACTTTCAGGCAAGTTTCTTATGGTGGATTGAGTTCTAGAAAATTAACTTTATCGACAGATCAAAACCATTGATCAAACCTGAAATTATGGTTGTTTTCTCTTTTATTTACTGCTAACAAATGTCACTATTTGTCTTCTTTAATTGGATTAGTGCTTTTAGTTCAGAGAACTTCTCGTCAAATAATAAACACAATAATCTTGATTTGTGGCCTTCAAATTTTAAACACTTTTTAGAAGTTAAAGGAAGCCATTTTCCTTTGCTTTCTTTTTTTTTTTTTTTTTTTTTTTTTTTAAGTTTTGCCTTTTTCCCATAAGCGTCTCCTTTGTTTGTTGCATTTTTGCTGAAACTGATACGCAGCCGAGTGTCGGTTAACAAACAAGAAGTCAACGAAGTACTCTTTAATAGCAAGAATATTTGTTTTTCTTTGTCTCCAGTCACCTCCAGATGTTGGTGTGAAGCGACAGTGTGTAAAGAGGGGGTGTGAATGAAAGACTGGGGGCTATACGAATAAAAAAAAACATTAACTTCATTAACAAAGCCTCTTAAAAGCCTCGTTCTTCACATCTTTTTAGTCTTACCATAAGCCTTTTCTTTTACTTTGTTCTACTTCCTTATATATTTCCTCCTCAATCCTTTCCTTTAACATTGTATAACTTCAGTAACTTGTTAATTTAATAAATAAATACAATTACAGTATAGCAAAGCACGAACAGATTCCCCACCGTTACTTATTACCTTTGCACGTCCCAGGCACAGCCGTTATGTCTGGGAGCTGTTTGTGTGATGTCTTGTGTTTTATGTAACAGGAAGTAAATGTACCGTAATAAGAAACACGGTTGGTTTATGAGACAATGGAAAGTCCAAAATAGAGCAAACCGTGTGAGGATGTTGTTTTTTTAATCATAAATAAGTGGGCAATTAGAATTGAAGCTTTTATATAGTTCAGCATTGTCATATCCAGATGTTACCAATCATCAAGCAAACACTTCAGTATTTAAATCACCCCTTACATTTATTTTTGCATTTAGTGATTTGCATCCATCTTACTGAAATAGAAATTCCTGTATTTCTATAAAATATGTATATTTTTTTCACTGTATTTATTTGTCGGTTAAGGTTGCCATAGAGAATCTCATCTTCTATGCAAAAACTAAAAATATTTGACACATGATCCAATTTTTTGTTGTTGTAATGAGAAAAGTGATGAATTGGAAATCAGTGTTGTCAAAACAAACTAGTCCAGGCTAAGTTTTTCCACTAGCGTCACTGGCTGCTAGAATTAGAAACACATTTTATATATATTTTTTTCTGTACTGTGTGGTCTTTGCTTGTTTATAGGTTTAATTTGTGACATCCGCCACAGATAAGTTGCCTTTTCAGAAGCTAAAGGCAAAATGATGGCTTATCGTTGATGTTGCTTTTAAAGGACCAACAAACACAACAAGTTTAGATTTTATAGATGATAAAAAACAATAAATCATTTTCTCCAGTTAGACCCACATTTTATTTCTGTCAGAAAGGCTCTTTTTCAGCATTTTTTTAAATTTGAGTAGCATCTTACCGGTAATTAATATTTTTGCTTAATCTTTAATTTTAATATATCATGTGATTAATTGATTTATCATGACAGGCCTAGTTTTAAGTTAATTCAGCACTGTTTTTCTGTATTGAATTGGTAATGGATTGGTATCGACCGATAGTAAACCGTATCGGTATCGTATTGGTATCGGAAGTGGAAAAGTGGATCGGGCATCCCTAGTTTTTATAGTAAGTCAATAAGAAACAGGTGTAAATGACCAACACAAAATATTTCAATGCTCACCTTGAATTCCACATGTATCGGTAGCTATGAATGTTGCCACACGGTGCCTGATTTTACGCAGGTGTGTTAGGAACTAAAAGGGTTAATGATGCGCTCATCAATTTTTTTTGATGAGATAAAATTTTAGGCGTACACAGCAGCTTTAATTAATAGTGGATTTATTGTAACGTTAAAGATGTTTTAACCTTGGGAACTTGATTTAATCTACTGGTGATTTGTCTGTCAAGCTAGATTAATTGTAAATTAATAGGTTTTCTTGAGAAACTTATTCTGTTTATCTCAGTTTCCTTATTTATCTGTTTTATAGAGGGTCAGCTTGTCTTCATTGACTTTTCTGCTCTTGGCGTTTATGTGTCTGGATCTTCCCGGGCCGCGGCCCAGCACAGAAGCAGACGTCTGTTGCAAATGTAATTCACAGGAGGCCGAGGAACCTTAATGCTATTACCACACACAGTGACATAAATGAACACACATGCACAGCTGTGCTGCCGCCCACGGGCTTCTCTCTCTACCTTCTTCCTGTCCTTCGGTTACTTGTAGGTTCTTGTTGTGGTTTTATGAATATCATGGTGTGTTTGGGGCCCTTTTCTAGTTTAAACTTTCTGCTTGTTGCACGAGTGCTTTGAGCACTGTAATTTTTAAACTTCAGGAGTCTTAATCAAGCAAACTCAGTTAAGTCGAGGCGAAAACAGGTAGAAATTTGTGTTGAGATTTTGTCATTTGAATAACAAAAGTAAAAGACGTAGAATCCGTTAAAGGAATGCATATCGCCCGTACATTTTATGCCTAAGTTTTAGACCAAGATCATCTTAGAAATGACAAATCTGTAGCCGTTTTGGTGAAACCTTCCCAATCTTGTTATTGTGTGATGTCAAGCTCAGAGTATGTGTTATGAAGAACTCTCAGCTACTACCACATCAAATTCTTCCTCTGAATTATAAATATTTTCTTGGTAAAAAAACAAGCAATTTACTTATTTTTCTCCCTTTTTTCTTCTAAATGTCCAATAGTGCTGCTGTTTAGAGTGATTCTGCTACGAAGGTGAAATAGGAACAGGATATAGGTGTTTAGTGTGACAAACTCAGGAAGTCAGGATGTGCTGTACATGTTCGTGTTACAGTCACAGGAGGAGAAGCCTGCGATTGGGGCTGATCCGGAGAGGTGGGGCCATTTTTCACACGAGGCTTCACAAGCTTGAACGCCCACGCCGACTTTCTCAGAGTGAGTGACGGAGGGGAGGAGGGAAAGAGGCAAAAAGGCAAAAAGGAGAAAGGAAGTGCACATATGCCTGGTGTTCGCACACTTTCAGAGAGAATCTAAAGGGCTGCTGAGAATGAGTCTATGTGGATGTTATCAAACTTAGTTAATTTTTTTAACTATTAAGGGTTTCTGAAAGGAAAAATCTCTAAAAGGAAATTGTTAAGGGTTTTACTCTGATGCCCATTTTTGCAGTGAAGTTGTCAATAGAAAAAGCAAGCGTTAAAATATCTCCAAGTTCAGAAAAAAGCCCCACAAAATGTGTAAATTTACTTCCAGAGCTTTAAAGTTGTAATAGTTTTTACATATATTTGATAAAAATAACCACTAAGTATCATTCAGTGCCAAAAGTTCACTGCATAATTGTAGCAAATGAGTGAAATCAGCAGAGACAGTTTTGTAGCCAACAATTCCGAGTCGTTTGTTTACGTTTGAACACTGACAAGCACGTTTCAGTGCGTGATGAATATTGAGTCTGTAAAATAATATTTGGCTGAAGGGATGTCAGATGGAGAACAGTTCTTCTCTCTTCTGAAAAGAAAATACAACTAAAAGCTGTAGTTGAGAGTCCACAGAAGAACCGGTACCTGTAGTCAGTTTTGGGGAGGAAATCCGAGTTGGGGGAGCGTTTTCAAAGGAAAGCATTAAACAGCTTTCATTTTAATTTTGCCTCTAAAAAGACACACAGCACGGCTAAATGAGCTCTGAACCGTGGTTTATAAGGAGTCAGATCTGACGGAGCTTCAAGGTTCCAAGTGGAGGCTCACTACTGCAGCTTCACACAGGCTGACTAGCGTGAATCAAGACACTCAAAGCTCTTTACACAATCTGTGCCTCATTGACCCATTCAAACAACACTCCACTAGATCTCTACTAAGAATAATCAGAGCTTTATCACATTCATACACTGATGGGACACACATCAGAGGCAATGAGGGGTTCAATGTCTTGCCCAGGAACACTTCAGCATGTGACTGCTGGTGGAATCAAACCTGGTTTGTATGGCAAGCAAGTGGCTCATTAATGGCCACTTTTACCTATCAATGAAACATTTGGCTTGGCATATTTCAAGGGCCCTCTAGTGGTTGAAAATGGTAGTGCTCAATATTTTCCATATCAGAATGAATTAAATAATCAGATCTCAACCAAAATTTAGGTTTTAAATATGAGGGAACATAAATATGTTGCTTGGCTGTATAAGTTGCAGGGCATGCAAGTTTATACAAAAAAAAAGTGTGACTTGTACAGCGAAAAGTACAGTAGTACTGGTAATTGGATATTTTTAATTTACCCATTCTTCATATTCTCTATCCTCGTGAAGTAATGTTTGATTCTTTTTCTGTTCAGAATAATTGTAATTGCTGTAATTGCAAAGTTGGTTATTTTATTTGAGTATACTGTATTTTCCATCTCGCTTCTCTGTACTCTGCCTGTTTTTATGTTTGACGTGATATCCGGGTGAAGCATCGGTTAAAATTTGATTTTAAGCTCTGAGGCCAAAAAGCAAAAAAGAATACCAACGACCTTTAAAAAAAACTTTCACAGCTCTCCATGCTTAAAAACGCTGAAATTTACAACAGAAACGTGTTTTAAGACCACTTTTGGTCTCTGAATTCTTCTAAAATTATCAACTTTCATACAGTCATCCATATTTGAATTTGTATGCTGAGATTGTTTTCATTGTGGTTTAGCCAGTTGTTAAACATGTAAACTCTGGCTTTAAGTCATCTAGTTGTTCAGTAATCCTGCATCTTCATGGTTCACCTCTACAGCAGAATTTGTCTGTTTTTAGGAACAGATGTGGGTATATGTTGGCTATTGCTATAAAACTCAGTTATGTGTTCAATAATGACTTAAAACATATATGTTCATTTCTGAACTGGTTGAAAATAAGATATGCTGGACTAAATAGTTCCTTCCCTGCTGTCGTTAAGTCTATTTTTGACCGCCGCGTTTAAGGACGGCTAGCTAAGCTTTGGCCTGCTGTCAGCCGAGCCCTAATGTAATTGTTCTCTTTCCATTAACTGAATGTGTCTTCATCAGTGTCTGCCTTTATTAGATTTGGCCGCTCTAAACTTTTTGCAGTGTCTCACAATGAAGAGGTCTGTGAGCCTGTGTTGTTGAAGAATGGGTTATTTTTTGCTAATATGTCTAAATGCAAGCAGACACTTCTTTGGATGCATATTTCATGAACAAGCTTCTGATCTCGTTCATCTTAAGTGTTGTTTAACCCAACCAAATAATTAATGTTTAGCCCCGAAGCCATGTTTGATGCTGATTGGAGAGAAGTTCCTCTGATTCTGATGCTGATCAACTGCGACTTTCATCACAGGCGGATCTGTTTCTGTTTCAAGTTGTCCCATCAAATGAAAAACCTTCCCATTATCATAAGTTGTGTTTTTCTACTGTGTATTAACAATCTAAAGAGCATCAGGTATTTATTTATTTATCTTTAATTATCTAACAGATTTTTACCCCATTGTCTCGTTTATTTTAGCGGTTACGGCGGCTATCGACAAAGTACCGGACAGAGAAGATCTACCCAACCAACATAGGAGAGCGGGAGGAGAACGTCAAGAAGAACAGATATAAAGATATACTGCCATGTAAGATCTGGTTCACTGCCTCTTCAGCGCTTTGAGTCCTGCCGTTAGGCAGTTTAAATTTAAGCCATGTGTCTTTAGATAAGAAACACGAACATTTTGTACTTGTCTTGATTCATAGCATTGATTTAATGTATGGCTTTTATGCAACCTTGCATCCTGCTTGTGAAGCAGCTTTCCAGTGTTTATCTGCTCAGCTTTAAAGATCACTGCCTGACTCGACAAATCCATTTATTCTGAAGTGAAGTACCTATATTGCAAAATAATAATAAAAAAA
>JARVGV010000694.1:10396941-10420542 GCA_031762435.1 Hypsolebias longignatus
ATAGTTATGATTCAGAAGATTTTGTAGAAGAGAGGCTCTCAGACAGTTTCACAGACAAGACAAAGCAAAAGCAAAGTAGAGACGTAGAGGAGACGTCCGCCCTTGAGAAGAGCAAGTGTTGAAGTGACGTGAAGTAATGGGGGGGTGGAGACATCCATCCATCACAGCTGGAGCCGCTAGCTCTCCAGCGTTCCTCTGCCTGCACCAATTGAGTGAAGTGAGTGCTTGACATTACAGTAAAGGTGTGTCTCAGTTTCACTTTTCCTTAATAAATGCACTTTAATGGTCAAAAAAATTCATTTCACCTGGGCAGTGCCATCCATCCATCCATCTTGGTCGGAGCTGCTAGCTCTCCAGCGTTCCTCCACTTGCACCAGCTGGGTGAAACGAGCACACACGGGAGGACTCTTTGTTGCAGTTGTTCAAAATTTATAGCGTAAGTCAAAAATTCTGATGTGAAATTGGAAAAAAAAATATATATACAGGCAGTCCTCGAGTGTAAAAATAAACAGGCACGTTCAGCTGGTTTAACGGCTGGTTAAAAATAAAAAATAAAAACAGTAACCTACCAGTAAGCATCACTGATCGCTATGTTCATCTTCCTCCTGTGCACTAAAACCACTCAAGTCTTCTTCAGTGTCGGAATTGAACAGCCTTAGAAAAGCCATCACACACGTCTCTCTTTCATCGTCACTCTCAACGTCACTTTTGTTCGAGGATTATTTGCAATTTGATTTGATTTATGATTCACACATATTGCAACATGTAAAACAAGGAGCAGCTTATCATCCAGAAATTATGGTAATTTGTTTCACCCGCTGCCAAATGAAGAAGGCTGATTATGGTGTTTTGGCCAACTCATTTCGACATATTAACTTTGTTTAATAAATAAATAAATAACACAAATAGCTACATTTTTTCGACTTCCTAAATATTAAGCTAAACCTTGATTTGGTAGTAACTGAGAATCATTCACAACACATACTATGAGTGTTGCACCTCACATTGAGATTGGCTTGACCAAAATGGATACAACTCCATTTCTCAACGTAAGAAGAGCTTAGTTTAAAACTCTGACATGAAGAGTGTTAGATGATCGTTGTTACCCTTATACATACAAATTTCTTGAAGGAATGCAGGCATTATAATGACATAAGTTTTACAAAATTCAATTACATACTTGTGGCGCAAAACAAGTAGCTTGAACATTTCACTAGTGAGGAGAAGAAGCCGCATTAAGGTGTAGCTGCTGGTAGAATGGAGTCCGCTGAGAGATCCACTCAATAGGCAATTTAAAAATGGAAGGAGTTAGTTTGACTAAGCAATAAAAGAGCCGGACTGCCAGCAAGGACAAACAGAGCGGACTGTACTGCTGGTGGAGGGAAGTGGGGGGACCAATTAGCTTCTTTATAAATCAACAGCAATTTCACTGATGACTTGATCTCAAATTTGATCAAGCTGCAGGTTTAAAGTCCCCTAAAAAAATCATTTATCTAATTCCCTTTATTGGTAATAATCATGAGTCTCCGATTGGCCAGCACTAATCAGAATCTCATTGATTTCTGCTGGACTCAAGGGCTGCGATAAAACACCAAGAGCTGTGAGGCAGGGGGCTGGAGCTGTGTGCTTTCAGGCTTCATACTTCAAAATCAACATCTAACGTGTAAGTTATGATTTTTTTTTAATGAAATACCTCAAATTTAGTGTCACAGTAGCTACTTATACTTATCTTGTTAAAGAAAAGAGATCCCTAAAGTAGGGTAGACAAAGTTTCAACAAATCTTTAAGTGCAGAACTTGAACAGTGATGTGAAAACTACAGTTTGTTAAGTTGTAACATAAAAGTAAAATAAACTGGAGAATTTGCATTTCTTTTAAAAATGCAGTGTGAACGCTTATTGGTAAAGAACTAGCAGGAAAAAAAGTTGGAATTTGCTATTTAAAAAAAACATGCTGAAATGTGGCTGGAATGGAAGAACATGCCTAAATTAGCAGAAGAAAGCAGAAATAACATATTTGCTGAAATAGCTTAAAATAAGCAGAAATGAGCACAAACATTAGGAAATAAGCTAAAAAAAAAAAGGCTGAAATCAGCAAAAAATGGCTGAAAAGTAGCTGAAAGGCAGAAAGAAGCACTATCAGAAGGAAACAGAAATAACTGAAATGAACTAAAGGAATGGAAATAGCTGAAAAAGCTAAAATTAGCATTAAACAGCTAAAAAGTAGTTGAATTGGCAGAAAAAGCTGAAACTAGTATAATTTAGCTGATGTGAGTTTTAACAAGCTGAAATGATCAGAAATAAGTTAATTAGGCTGAAAGTAGCAGAAATAACCACAAAAAAAGAATTAATCTGAAAACAGCCAAAATTAGCTAGAATTTTTTTTAAAAAAGGTAGCTGAAAATGTACAAGCTTAAGTTACCAGAAGAAAGCATAAATAACATGTTTTCCCAATTAGGATGAAAGAAGCAGAAATGAGTACAAAAAAGTAGAAATTATCTGAAAGCCCAAAGGAGGAGACGTGGATCCCCGTGGGCTCACCACCTGTGGGAGGGGCCAAAGGGGTCGGGTGCAATGTGGGATGGGTGGTGGCTGAGGGCAGAGACACTGACGGTCTGATACTCAGCTATAGAAGCTGGCTACTGGGACATGAATGTCACCTCTCTGGTGGGGAAGGAGCCTGAGCTGGTGTGTGAGGTTGAGAGGTTCTGAATCCAAGTGGTGTTCTGTTATTGGACTTTTGTGCTCGTCATGGACTGTCCATAACAAACACCATGTTCAAGCATAAGGATATCTATACATGCTATTTGCACCAGGACACCCTAAGTCACAGTTTGACGATCGACTTTGTTGTCGTCTCAACTGATCTACGGCCGCATGTCTTGGACACTCAGTTGAAGAGGGGGCGGAATTGTCCACTGATCATTACCTGATGGTGAGTTGGCTTTAATGGTGGGGGAGGATGCCAGTCAGACCTGGTAGACCCAAACATATTGTGAGGGTCTGCTGGGAATGTCTGGGAGAGACTCCTATTAGATGGAGCTTTAACTACCACCTCCGGGAGAGCTTTGAACATGTTCCGGGGGAGGTGGGGGACAATGAGTCTGAGTGGGCCATGTTCCACGCCTCTATTGTCGAAGTAGCTTACCAGAGCTGTGGCTGCAAGGTTGTTGTGCCTGTCATGGCGGTAACCCTCAAACCCAGTGGTGAGCTGTCAGGCTGAAAAAGGAGTCCTATTGGGCCTTTTTGGCCCGTGGGATGCTGGGAGTAGCTGATGGGTACTGGCAGTCCAAGTGGCATGCAGCTCAGGTGGTCGCTGAGGCAAAAACTTGGGTGTGGGAGGAGTTCGGAGAGGCTATGGTGAATGACTTTCATATGGCTTAGAGGCGATTCTGGTCCACCATTCAGCATCTTGGGTGTGTGTGTGTGGGGGGGGCCGGGCAGTAGACCACCAACACTATGAGGGAGGTGGTGTGCTGCTGACCTCAACTTGGGATATCGTGGGTCGGTGGATAGAATACTTCGAAGACCACCTCAATCCCACTGGCACGTCTTCTACTGAAGAAACAGAGCCTGGGGACTTTGGGTTAGGCTCTCCAATCTCTAGTGCTGAGGTCACTGAGGTGGTTAAAAAGCTCCTCGGTGGCAGGGCCCAGGGGTGGATTAGATTCACCAGGAGAACCTGAAGGGTCTGGATGTTGTGGGGTTGTGTTGGCTTACACAACTCTGCAATATTGTGTGGACCTCAGGGGTAGTTCCCCAGAATTAGCAGACTGAGGTGGTGGCCCCCCTATTCAAAAAGGGGGACAGTGAGTGTGTTCCAACTACAGGGGGATCACACTCTTAAGCCTCCCTGATTAGGTATATTCAAGGGTTCTGGAGAATAGTCAAACCTTGGATTCAGGAGGAGCAGTGTGGTTTTCATCCTGGTAGAACACTGGAACAGCTCTACACCCTCAGGAGGGTCCTGGAGGGTGTATGGGAGTTTGCCCAACCTGTCTACATGTGCTTTGTGGACTTAGAGAAGACGTTTGACCACGTCCCTCGAGGAACCCTGTGGGAGATACTCTGGGAATATGGGGTACCAGGCCCTTTGAAAAGGGCTGTCAGGTCCCTGTATGACCGGTGTCAGAACTTGGTCCTCATTGCTGGCAGTAAGTCTGGCTCATTCCCAGTGAGAGATGGACTCCATCAAGGTTGCCCTTTGTCACCGATCCTGTTGATAACTTTTATGGACAGAATTTCTAGGCACAGCCAAGGTGTTGAGGGATCCAATTTGGTGCCCTTTGGATTGCTTCTCAGTTTTTTGCAGATGATGTGGTCCTATTGGCTTCATCTGGTCGTGATCTACAGCTTTCGCTGGAGTGGTTTGCAGCCGAGTGTGACACGGCCGGGATGAGGATCAGTTCCTCCAAATTCAAGGCCATGGTCTTGAGCTGGAAAATGGTAGAATGCCCTCTCCGGGTCGGGGATGAGGTCCTGCCCGAAGTGGAGGAAATTGAATTTCTTGGGGTCTTGTTCACAAATGAGGGAAAAATGGAGTGGGAGATCAATAGGTGGATAGGTGCAGTGTCGGCAGTGAAGCGGGCACTGTACCAGTCTGTTGTGGTGAAGAAAGAGCTGAGTCAAAAGGAGAAGCTCTCAATTTACCAATCAATCTATGTTCCTACCCTCATCTTTGGTCATGAGCTTTGGGTTGTGACCCTAAGAACGAGATTGGTTACAGGTGGCCGAAATGAGTTTTCTCCCAGGGTGTCTGTGCTTTCCCTTAGAGGTAGGGTGAGAAGCTCAGTCATCCATGAGGGACTCAGAGTAGAGCTGCTGCTTCTCCATATCAAGAGGAGTCAGTTGAGGTGGCTCGGACATCTGGTTAGGATGCCTCCTGGACGCCTCCCTGGTGAGGTGTTCCAGGCACGTCCCACAGGGAGGAGACTAAGAGGAAGACCAAGGACATGCTTGAGGGACTATGTTTCTCAGCTGACTTGGGAATGGCTTGAGATTCCCCTGGAGGATCTGGCCCAAGTGGCTGGGGAGAGGGAAGTCTAGGCTTCCCTACTTAGGCTGCAACCCCTGCGACCTGACCCCAGATAAGCGGAAGAAAATGTAAGGATGGAAAAAAACTGCAGAAAAATAGATTAAAATGCAGAAAGAAGCTTAAATTATCAGAAGGAGAGAGCACATTTTAGCAGAATTAGGCTGAAAATGTTGAAATGAGTGCAAAAAATATGGAATTAGATGAAAAAAAGCATAAAAACAGCTAAATAGTAGCTGAAATAGTAGATAAAGCTGAAACTTGCTGAAAAGAGTATAACAAACTGAAATTAGCAGAAGGAACTTAGAAGAAACTAAAAAATGTAGTTAACTGAAAGATCCTGAAAGGAGCACAAAACAGCTGGAAAAAAGTTCAAATTAGCTCAAGGAAGCTGAAAGAAGCTGAACCAGAACAAAATATGAAAGGAGCAGTAAAAGGTTGTAAACACATCTAAAGATTTGAAGGATGTAAAATGAGCTCATTTCATTTTCTATGAGAAAAAAGTGGCCAAAAAGGCTAAATATTTCAAAAAGCTAAATCTGCACCAATACCAAAAGTCATAGCACCCTTCTCCTGAACGAGCTGAACGTTTTGATTTATGATTTGTTGAAATAGCACAAAAATTGTGGAACGAGCACGATGCAGAAAAACGTACGGAAGAAAAATGGATCACAACAGTGTGAATGCTTCATAAGCGTTCATACTAAGATTTAGGACATAATTATTTGAACAGCTGAACTTTTTTTTTTTTTTTTGTAATTTGCATTTTTTTTTTTTTTTTTTAGATCAAGTAGAGGAAAAGAAAAACCATCAAATTCCCTTGTACTTTCTAAAATATGAGCTTGCTCACGTCTAAATGTGCAAATTAGTCTACAGATTTTAAAAAGCTGTTGCACCTGTGTTCCCATCATGCGAGCTGTCGGTTCAGATGACAGAATAGGTTCTCTTTTTCAAGTATGTAATTTTGTACAAAGTAGAACAAAACATGTTTGTCCTTGCCTGTCAGTCACATCAGAATTCAAAGGTTGCAAAAAAATTGTACCTTTTTAAAAATAGAAATTTGATTGTTTTAAATGAAATTGATTTGTGATTTATCCTTAACCTTTTTTTTAATTTACTGACCAGCTTGTATGTGTTTTGATTCTGCATTTCACATGACTTGTGTCTTTAAGACCATGAAGTTTGTGTCAGAGCAGCTGTAAAGTTAACTTCTGTTCTCTGCTTAGAAAAAGTGTGAGCGGTATTTTCCAAGACAAGGCGAGGAGCCCCTGACTTTCGGCCCTTTCAGGATCTCTTGTGTAAGTTGAGAAATGTGCAGTGTTATATTTGTGAGCATTGAGTGCACTAAACCATTATTTTATTTTAATTAATTTATTCTGATGACCGTTGGGAGTCAAAAATTCGTTGCTGTTTTTTCTCTTTGTCTTTTAGGAATCTGAGCAGACCAGAACAGACTATTCTATAAGGACTGTGGTTGTGCAGTATAACAACGTGAGTTCTGTTTTTTTTTTTTTTTTTTTTTTTTGCCAGTTTGTTGTTGCTAAATAATAATTGAAACTGGTATTTTCTGAGTTTATTTTAAAATATCTTGAAGCAAAGCCAGCAGTTATATGAGGCAGCATTTTGAGGTTTTTCTTTTTCACTTTAGATCAGTTTTCAGCGTTTCTGTTTCCCTGCAGGAGACCCGGAGGATAACTCAGTTCCATTACATCTACTGGCCTGATCACGACGTCCCTTCATCATTCGACTCCATCCTAGATATGATCGGACTAATGAGAGAATACCAAAAGAATGACGACGTCCCCATTTGTGTTCACTGCAGGTAGGCACATATACATTATAGTTGGGCGACTGGACACATTGGCCTTTTGAGTCATTTGGCTGTAGTCCTTTTAGGGTTGATATTTTCAGTTTCAATTTAGCTAATTACGTGTCCCTTTTAAAAGTTTGGACCTGTAAATCATTTAATTCAAATCAAAATTTAGATATGCCCTGATCATGTGCAGTCCACCTCACCCATTTCTAGTCCTTATGGACCATAGCTGTGGTCAGGAACAATTGTTTTACTGCTCAACAAAATTCTGCACAATTTATTTTACATTTCAACAATTTCAGTGGAAAACTGTTATTCTAATCAAACTGACAGGATATGGTTTGTAAAAATCTTAAAGGAGATATTTGTTCCAATAAAAAAAAATACTTTGTTCATCCTAATAGCAGTCACATAATTAAAGAACTAAGGGGGAAAAAAAGTCACTCTGAAGTTGCATTAAACAACTTCCTAATGGCTCGGAATATAAAATATGAACCAGCAACAAACAACGCAGCTTTGCCCTGTGTTTTTGAACCTGCTTCATGAAACAATGAACAGATAGGTTTAGGTTTATTGTCAGATCAACACAAGGTGCAATGAAATGCTCAGGACGAGAAGAACCATCTTGACTCGCCCAAAAACAACAAGAAATACCAAAGCTTGCAACAAAAATACAAAAACAAGGTGTCAAAAGTGGAAAAGAAATGCATCTACAGTAGCATGGTCCTATTAGCAGTTTGATCCTATTGGCAGTGTGGTTCTCTAAGCAACATGGTCCACTTAGCACCATGGTACTGTTAGCAGCGTGGTTCTATTGGCAGTGAGGTACTATTAGCAACATGGTCCCGTTAGCAGCACGGTACTGTTAGCAATGTGATTCTGTTAGCAGCATGGTACTGTTAGCAGTGTGATTCTGTTAGCAGCACGGTACTGTTAGCAGTGGGATTCTGTTAGCAGTGAGGTTCTCTTAGCAACGTAGTCCTGTTAGCAGCATGGTACTGTTAGCAGCATGGTACTGTTAGCAGCATGGTACTGTTAGCAGTGTGATTCTGTTAGCAGTGTGGTTTTGTTAGCAGCATGGTACTGTTAGCAGTGTTCTTCTGTTAGCAGTGTGGTTCTGTTAGAGGCATGGTCTTGTTAGCAGCGCGGTCCCGTTAGCAGCTTGATGATGATAACGACCACGGCAACAGACGATGACTGCTCTCCAGAACCGGGTCCGGCAGACACAGAAGATCCAAGGTTTTCCCCGCGGAACTGGACTGTTCTTTTGAGTTCAGCCTGCGCAGGCAGATGAAGGATCATGGAGATGGCCACCATGACAGGCCTGAGCCCGAGGCTGGAAAGGGGCCGGGAACTGAACCATGATGGCAGGATGGCAAGGCAACGACACAGAAAACCCCAAAAGTACGTCGCGGTCATTCACGTAGTGTGGGTGCGCAGTGTAGGCGCAGAAAAATGTTCAAACAAAAACGACAGGAACAAAACAGAACGTGTCGAAGCGGAGCTCCCGTCAGTGCATGTGATGTCACAATCAGCTGTTTACCAACAACACTTGTTTTATTTGTGTTACCTTAGTGAAACGATGTGTCAGTTTCCTCCCGTGTCTTTCAGAGTTAACGTCTTTTTTTGGCTTTACACCATGAGGCCTTGTCAACAGAGGTTTGATGCTGTGGTTTAGGTGCATGGAAAGTTGCTTTTTTAAATGTCATTTGTCATTACAGCATTATCAAGCCACAGCAAGTTAAGATTCCTAACTGAATCAACAATAATTGTCTGTGGTGACACTTTTCCTCCATGTGTTGTTGATCATTAAGAAAAAAACAAGTATTTCCTCCAGGTTCTCTCAAAAATATTGTGTGGAGTGACAATATAGAGGTCATGTTTGAAGTTGACCACATGTCCATGTAGCTGTTAATATCAGCCCAGAGCTGGCTGCACAGAAATGGTTAAAAATTAGTAGATATTTAGGAATACCACTGGTTTAGGTTTACTTTGCCAACAACAAAACTTTAATGCACCCGAACGTATGTGCGTTGCGTGCTGCACACATGCGTGCGTTTACTCACAGCACACACATGCTTTTCTCCGTGTGTGTGCAATAAGGTATAATGAGCAGCCCGAGGACATTTCCTGGTTCCTCTGTTCCACAGCAGGACTCAAAGCCACGTCTTCGTATCTATGGAGATGCTTTGTGTGGGTTGAGGCGCAGGAACCGCGTTCTTTAGATGTCACGTAACGCTCTCTGCCAGCGTGAGCTCAGGGTTTATGATTGCATGTGTCAGGCGTGATCAACTTCAGTAGCTGCTGTCTGTTTCCTGTCTAAATGAGGTCTTTTGTTCTAACATACCTGCGCGTTTTGTATGTTCTCCCCTTTGCCGCCTTAATGCTATTCAAAAATAAAATCAGAAATAGTTATTAGTGAATTTTTCTTCACAGCTTTCTGATGAAACCTTCAAATGTCTCATGTTTTCTTTACTCTGACTGTGCAGCGCTGGCTGTGGGAGGACGGGTGCTATTTGTGCTATTGACTACACATGGAACCTCCTGAAAGCTGGGGTAAACAACACTCGCAAACCTTTTTGCAACCTCTAAATTCTCCTAGATAAAACCTCAGCTCCAAATCCAACGTCTGTTCAACTTTCTCTGCACGTTTAAAGAGAATTCCAGAAGATTTTAATGTTTACCAGTTGATCCAAGAGATGAGGACGCAGCGGCACTCTGCTGTTCAAACAAAGGTTGGTTCTTGTTTCATTGTCTTTTTTTAATAGCTTACAACATGAATTTGTTTATTCAGACATACATATACAAGTTTAGATATTTCAATATAGTACAAAGAAATGTTAAGCAGTTGCTTTTGCAGACTGTACATTAAAAACATCAAATTTCATTGATTCTGCTTTAAAAATATTACATTTTAACAATTTTTAAAAGTCAAACATTGATTGAAAGAACATTTCTGTGTTAATCATTAATGTCATTGAACTGCTGCTTTTCTTAAAACTGATAACTTTCTTATAAAAACTGACATTTTCATCTTTCAGCAGCCTATCACAGGTTTCTTCCTTTACAGTAGTCCCTCGTTTATCACGGTGGTTACGGTCCAGACATCCCCCCGGCAATAAGTGGAAAACTGCGAAGTAGAATTGACATAAATTTCTCAGCTGAAACAACAAAACAGTTCAGTCAATTAATAAATTTAAATCAACTACTGTATTTTCCGCTGTACATGTCACACTGCCCTATAAGTCGCATCAGTTCAAAAATGTTTAATAAAGTGGAAAAAAAAAACATAAATAAGTTGCTTTGCTGTATAAGTCACATCTATTATGCGTCACCACTGACAACCCGGAAATGTGGGTCGGTGTTGTGCCAAAAATTGATTGGCTGCCAAATGGCGGGAGGACTTGAACAAGAATTTAACAAGATTAACACTTAAAAACATTTATTTCTTTGCTTCAAATTATAGTTAAGGTGTGTCTCAGTCTAACGTTTGCTTAATAAATGCACTTTGACGGTCAAATCATCTGCATTTCAAAAGTATTCACTGCCTCGGTGCTCCGGGAACACGCAGAGGGAGGAAATCAGGAAGGAGTAATGCTGCGCATTTTTTTTCTCCAAATTTAACAAGCTAAGCACCTGAAACAATTATTTTTGTGCTTGACATTACAGTAAAGGTGTGTCTCAGTTGAACTTTTACTTAATAAACGCACTTTAAAGGCCAAATCTGCTGCATTTTGCCGAGGCGGCGCTGCGAAATGAAGCTGATTTGACGGTTGCTCCAGGCATGATCCCAGAGCTGGGTGTAGGTGGCAGATTATGGCAAGCCGATTGTGTCATTAATAGCCACTTTTACCTATTACGTGACACAATAGCATGCCATACTGCTCGAGTCCCATCTAGTGGCTGAAAATGGTAGTGTTCAATATTTTCAACGTCAGAATGATTAATAACGGTCATATCAGCGAAAAATTGGTCTAAAAATATGGGAAAGGAACGTAAAGAAGTTGCTTTGGTGTTATAAAAGTAGCAGGGCATGCAATTTATACAAAAAGTTGCTACTTATAGGCCAAAAAATACAGAAAACTAAAGCAAATGTTTATTTTGCAAGAGTATATTAATTACGATAACTTGAAATGGTTTATTCCTTCAACTTAAAATTTTAGGTTGAGTGAGTAGTAATGCCTTTACTCACCAGCTCTGCAGAAACAGCCAGTCGGTCGGGTCGTGCTCGGTTTCCGGTTCCGCAGATCACCCTGCAGCAATGAAGTCCATAATGTTCTAAACTTTTAAACCTAAAAATTTTACTCACCAGCTCTGCAGAAACAGTGGCTCGGTTCCAGTCTGGCAGACTTACCCCGCTGGTTCTGGTCTGGGTCTGTGCAGCCCTTGAGCCCCAAAACGCATTTTGGAGGGAGCCGAACCTTCTGATGGCCAGAACGGGACCAGACGGTGGTCCGATTGAGTCCAAATCTGTGGGGGAAAAGTCCTGGTGGGCTTCAGAGAGAACACTGGACTTACAGCACTGCCTCCCTGCTTGGAAGTCCACGTGGCCTGGCTAGCAGCTCTCAGATTCACCGATGAATCTGTAGGTGCAGTTCTGCTCTGGTTCTGGTCCAGTTCCTGGTGGGTTCCGTGTGGCTCTCTGCATCTGCTGGGTGCCCAAGTCACTGTATGGATAAGGACCAAACTTTTTCAGATCAGATCAAAAAATTTCCTTCTTGTATTTCAGCAGAAAGCAATGAGGCTTCTGGATGGAGCACTGTTGGTTTCTGGGAAATGTAGTCCTGTGCAGGGATACAATGTAGGCTTATTGAGAGAAAACTACAAAATAGAGGCGCCTGTTCCAAGTATTTTATTTTATTTTTTGCTAACTTTTAATTGTACAGTTTCTTGTATTGTCCCAATTACGTGAGTAATCATGTGTCGTGTACAATTTAATTTTTTTCTCACGTCCAGTCTTACTTTGAAAAACTGCGAAAGAGCGAGTCCACGAAAGTCAAACCGCGAAGTAGAGAGGGACTGCTGTACATTGTGACATAAATGCTTGGAAACAATTTCCTACTTTACACAAAACTTCTCTGTCAAATTTTATTAACTAAAAGAGCTTTTCAACAAATTTATTACGTGCGTTTGCATGCAAAGTTTCCTATTGTGAACATATGATAATCAGTTGAGCTTATTTACATTTACAAGTTTATACAGAACCTCCAATAAAATAAAGGCCTGACTCCTTGTGTCCCTGTGTTTTTGTCTAGGAGCAGTACGAGTTGGTTCACAAAGCAATCGCTCAGCTCTTTGAGAAACAGCTGCAGATACTGGAGAGTCCCACCAACTCGCAGATACACGATGGCATGGTATGGCACACTCGTCGTACATTTTGTTTGGTGTTACAGAAAAGGCTGGATGCCACTGAGTAACACTTGAAGGAAAAAAAAAAATACTAATTAGTCACCGGGGGATAGAGGGCAGCAGAAAACGAGGAGAGTGAGGAGTTCAGATCTGTTGAACATGTTTAAAGAGCTTGAGAAGGAAAAATACTTTTCTCTGTCAGTCACTGCTGACTTCATCCTAGTTTGCTTTACTTGTTCCTTTATTTCCCTAAAACTTGCACACACGCAACTATATATATTTTTCTTCTCCTGGAAGTCCAGCCGAGTCAACGAGTTCAATTCCTAAACTAAAACATCACATAAAGAAAACAAAACCCCTCCAAATACCAAAATACAACCTCGCTGGTACTTAAAGTCTCCTTTTAAGGACACATTGGGAGATGACACCATGTTCTGAGGTATTTATGAAATGCCTGTGACAAGCCTTGGTAAAAATACCACAGGATTACAGTTCGATTGCAACCTTCAGCATGTTTACAGCCAAGTAGACAAAGTGTGAAGAAAGGTTGACTTCACTTCCCCCTTTCTTTTTTTCTAACATCAGTGGTAAAGCTTTAACACATCAACATGTAAAAACTGGTGCAAAGTAGACAGTAACTCTTGAAGTGCATTATTATTGAATTTAAACATGTAGCGAGTCGTATTGTCAGCTAAGAGTTTTACTGGTCCGAGTTCTTCAACATCATAGCACAGACTGGGATGATGAAGTAACAGAACGACCTGTCAGCAAGAGATCGACATGCCAAAGTGTTGTCACCAGCTCTGTGAACACCTTTGGCTTTACCGTTAGCCCATGTAGTTGGTTTTTAATGACAACAAAACCAAAATGAATGACCATCGTTTTCAAGGTTATTTCCCCCCTATATTTTGTTTGGTTAAGGTCAAAGTTCATGCTCAATAATCCAGGTTAAAAAAAAAAAAATCCAACATGTTTTTTTTGTTTATTGTTGAGGCATTTTGCCCTTCATCCAAAGGACTTCATCAGTTCAAGGAGCCATAAACAAACTCAGTCCCACAAGACGCACACTCTCATAGTGGATTTTTCGGACTGATGAAGTTCTTTGGATGAAGGACGAACGTCTCAACAACAACAAAAAAGAAACCATCAGCCCCAGAAACCAACCTTTTATTTTTTTTTATTTTTATTTACCCTTTATTTATACAGGTAGTCTCATTGAGTCACAAGAAGTCATTTTCAAGAGAGACCTGTTTGGGAGCAGCTGGTGTGGGTTAAGGGCCAAATGAGGGTGAAGGCAGGTGTGGGTGTTTCAACTTTTTCCACCCATATTTTGATGTCAGTCCAGGGAGTTGAACCTGCAACTTTCTGATCATTTTCAGCTAATGCCACATTGTTTGAGATAATTTCAGCTCGTTCCACTTCCTTCTGGTAGTTTTCTTTCTGCCTTTTCGGCTACTTTTCAGCTCTTTTCTTTTTCTAAGTTATGCTTTTTTAGCTGATTTCCTAGTTGTTGTTCTAATTTCTGCTTATTTAAACCTAATTTGCAAATATGTGTTCTTTCTGCTTTCTTCGCTAACTTAGGCTTGTTCTGCTATTTCAGCTACTGTACATTTCAGCGTGTTTTTAGCTAATTTCAGCAGTTTTTTTTTTTTAGCAGTATGCATTCAGATTGTATATTGCATGAAGTGCAATTTATCTAGTTAATCTAAAACTGCAGCTCTGCTTGGCTGGCCAGTACTTCACCACATGTGTATGTCTTGCGGACATGAAGACAGTGTAAGGAAGATCAGTATATCTAAAGACAGATGGTCCAGGGATGAGAGAATTCACTGGCAGCAAACCAGCCGACTTCCTACTCAGGAAGCTCTGATGATATCACCCCTTCACCAGACTACACTCTGACTCTGAGAACAGACCAGCACGAGCCGGGAAAGGAGGATTTTTGCAAGACACAATCTTTTTTCACACTACGAACGGCTCTGCTGAGACTCTAACTTTTTTTTTTGTTTGTTTCTAGCATCTGGACAGAAACTTATCGTAAAGTTTGTGTCACTAAACATTTGTTAAAAAGAACATGCGAGCAACTCAAGTTGGATCGTTTTTGCTGATTATAACTGTAGTTACCTCACGATGTTGCAAGTTCGCTCACACGCAGCTTATCATTATCAGGGAGCTGTTCTGACTCAGTCCATACACACACTGACTCATGTCCAGTCAGCCATTGTTAGCAACTGTAACACCCACATAGGTGCTTCTAATGGCAGTACGAACAATAAACCTACATACACACATCCCACACTTGCTGATGGATGTGCTCGTTTGCACTTTTATTGTTCAGAAGATGAGCTCCTCCAAACGTGTTCTCATTTGATGTCAAATCAACCTACGGTACTCATTTATGTTCTATCATCAAGCCCCCTGAACGGGACGGACCTGGTAGCTTTGCAAACTGTAATTTTAGCCTGATTTGCCCTACTGGGAAGAGTAAAGAGTCATCTTCTCATTATAACGGGTGAAATAATGAGTCACGGTGGGAGAAAGGGGAAGAAGGAACAACAGCTGGAGGGTGGAAGGAGGTATGGTTAATGATCGTGAAGTCATTTTGTAGCTACCGGTACCTCTTGAATACTTCACTCCAGAAATGCCTAGAAAAGATTAGAGAGAAGATTTGAAGGTGAACAAAACTATGGTCAGATAAATTAGGTGGAGTGAAAGTTTTCACCTTCTTTGACTAAATACAAAAAGGCATGTTCAACAGCTTGTAAGTGGAATTAGATCCTCAAAATTCTTAACTTATTTTTTGTTTTTCCTTCCCTAATCCATGAATACACCACAGCTAAGTGGCTGTGTGCATTAGCAGTAGCAAGTTGAAGCTTTAACGGGTAAATAAAAATCAGATGTAGTTATTTTTAATTTATTTTGATATTTCTATGCTGTTTGAAATTAAAGTCAAAAGCTGTAGAGAGCTACAAACATTTATTCTCTTAATTAGTTTGATGCACACAAATGTAAACTAGAAAAATTGCATTTCCTTCAAAAATGCAGTGTAATTGCTTATTGCAGAAAAACTTGCTGAAAAACAGCTGAAAGCAGACAGAACACGTATTTGCTGAATTAGATTTAAATAAGCAGAAATTAGCAAAAAAAAGAAGAAATTAGCTAAATGCTGAATTAAGAAGAAATAGCTGAAAAGTAGCTGAAAAGGCAGAAAGAAGCTTAAACTATCAGAAGGAAGCAGAATTTGATGAAATGAGTTAAAAAATGTGGAAATAACAGAAAAGGCTAAAATTAGCTTTTTTTTTCTTCTTCTTTCGGCTTCTCCCTTCGTCAGGGGTCACCACAGCGAACTAGTCGCATGACTCATAAATGAGTTAAAAATGTGGAAATAACTGAAAAAGCTAAAATTAGCATAAAACAGCTAAATATTCACAAAACTGGAAAATTGCAGAAAAGAGCTGAAATAAGTATAACAAGCTGAAATTAGCAGAAAGAAGTTAAATAGGCTGAAAGTAGCAGAAATTGCCAAGAAAAACTTGAATTTATCTGAAAACATAAATTTAGATAAAAATGCTAAAGCTGTAGCTGAAAAGATAGAACAAACTTAAATTAACAGAAGAAAGCTGAAAGAACACGTTGGCCCATTTAGGCTGAAAAAAGCAGACATTAGCACAGAAAGTAGAAATTATCTGAAAAAAGCTTAAACGTGCAAAAGAAAACCAGCTGAAAAGTAGCTAAAAATAGCCGAAAGAAGCTTAAATTACCAGAAGGAAGTAGAGAGAGCACATTTTTGCTGAAATAGGCTGAAAGAGTGAGTGCAAGAAATGTGGGATTTGCTGAAAAAGTTAAAACTAGCATAAAAAACAGCTAAATAGTAGCTGAGATAGCAGAAAAAGCTGAAACTTGCATAAATAAGCTGAAAGGAGCAGAAAGAAATTAGAAGAAGCACAAAAATGTAGTTAGCAGAACAAATCTGAATGGAGCACAAAATGGCTGAAAAACTAGCTGAAATTAGCTCAAAGTAGCTGAAATAAGTTTAAAGTTGCACAAATAAGCTGAAAGAAGCTGAACCAGATAGAACAAAAATGTGAAAGGAGCAGTACAATGCTGTAAACGCATCTAAAGATTTGAAGGATGTAAAATGAGCTCAGTTAATTTTCTATGAGGGAAAAAAAGTGGCAGAAAAGGCTAAATATTTCAAAAAGCTAAAGTTGCACCAATACTAAAAGTCATAGAATTGTCCCTGAAAGAGCTGAACGTTTTGATTTATGATTTGTTGAAATGACTTGAAAACTGTGGGGACGAGAAACCTACTGAAGAAAAATGGATCACAACAGTGTGAATGCTTCACAAACATTCACACAATTATTTTAAATTTCAGTCTGGTCACGTGAAGAAAATAAATTGCCTTGCAATTTGACGTACTTTTATATTTTTAAGTAATAAAATTTAAAAAATGTTTAGCTAAAAAGGCATGAACGTTAGTTTCTACAAATCTTTCTCTCCAGTAAAACTGGATAATTCTTATTTATACAGGTAGTCCTCGACCTACGAACGGGTTCCGGACCTAAGGACCATTCGTAACTCAATTTTGCCGTAGGTCGGAACCGAACGCACATGGCGCCGTATGTCCGCATTTACGGCCGTAAAACGAAACTAAAACGGCGATCGGTCATGTCTTTTTAAACACGTTTTTTTCAATGTAAAACAACTTCGAACGGTCGTTTTAAGGTTTTTTAATGTGTTTTAATGCGTTTCCAAGCAGTTAGTTAACAAAATACCCTAAAAAAAAAACCGAAAAAAATATAAAATGCTGCATAAAAAAGACAACGTACGGCGCAATGACGTCACTGGGGTCTCTACTTACGGAGCGCCGTAGGTAGAGACCGCCGTAGGTCGAGGACAACCTGTATTAGTTTTCAGCCACAAAGCAAGTTGTTCCCGTTAGTTGTGAACACATTTATCCATGTTGGTAAATTATCTTTTTTTGTCTTGATGCAGAGTGAAAGCAGTCCTGACAAAGCAAGCCGTCTATCAGACGATGAAAGATGGGACACACCTCCACCCAAACCACCTCGCATCCGCAGGTAACGCAGACTTTTTATTTGCACGGATCTTTTAGGCTTATTAAAAATATGCTCCTTTTGTCTCCTCTTCTTTCATTTGATCCTGAAAACACAGAACTGAGTAATGCTCAGGGGGGCGGGGAGTAGGTGTGAAGTGCTACTGGATATAGCAGAGGTCGTGTTCTGTTAACGCGACGACGCAACAATCACAATCCAGCCAGTTTATTTGGAACGCACAATAAAACAAAACGAAAGCAGCAGGGGCTGTTTTCATTAGTTTCTTGCATCTTTGCTCAGTTTCAGCCCACAGATGCTGTTGGCCTTCAGGAAAGTTAACTTCTTTTAACAATGGCCCAAGGAGGAACTGCATTTATGTAACATTTTTGCAACACCGCATGCTGAACACACCACATCTTTTTGTTTCTCCTACCCTCACTTATTTCACTTTAATTATGCAGTTTGTGCCCAGCAGGAGTTGTGCTTCACTAGAAGGCACCTCCTCATCTGATGCAGAACTTGACAACTTTTAACAAGGTTGATGGATGCTTCAGAGTTGCCTCACTCCAGGTTTAATGTCACAGGGGGGCACCTTGTTGCCAGGAGATGCTGTCTCGCTTCTTGTGGACGCAATGTCAAGAAATGTTCAGTTTGGCAGTGATTTGTCTGTTTACCATGTGAGCCGCGCACCATTTGATCGTCTCGTGAAGACGTTATTTATGCACTGGACTGCAAGCAGCTTAAAATGAGTTGAAAACAGCTGTAGCTTACAGTAACAATGTCAGCAGTTAATCCAGCTGTTTACAGAAATTGACCAAAAAATGTGGTTCAATTAATGAAATGTGGACGTGTGTGTTTGCACAACTTTGACACGTTAAAATCATTTTGTAGTTCACCAGTGCTATTTTATTTCAAACTGAACACAAGTATGTGCATTTTTAGTACTTATCAATATTAGAAGTGCTAATTATTTCAACCTTTATTTAGACAGGTTAGTCTCTTGAACACTATTACACTTCTTGCTTTTAGTAGAAGCTTTAATTCTAATTGAATCCATTCTAAAACATGTTTAAAATAGGTATTTCAATAAATTGTATTCATTAAACAAAACTTGTTCCAATACTAGTCCACCCCAAAATGTCTCATTACTACCAATCATTTTTAGCACAATAGAGGCACTATTCCTTCTAGGGCTGAACATTTAATTGCATTTGCAATAATATTGCAATATAATAAAATTAGATTTTCTAATTGCAAAGGCTGCGATTTGACTGGTCACTTGAGCTGGTTACGTGACTTGCAAGTGAGCGGAGCCGAGCGAGAAGTCAACACTGCGTTTTAACTGGTTGCACAGTGGCGTCAGGCTCGACAGAAGCTGATACATCTGAAAGTTTGGTACCAAAGAGGAGCAGCACGTCTGTTGTATGGAATTATTTTGGTTATAAAAATAAATAAAAAAAAGACACTGTGCAACGACATGTATTGTGCAGAACCTGTTTTGCTGCTGTTGCTACCTCTCAAGGTAACACCACAAATCTCAAATTGCATGGCTAGAATGCCAATGACCAGTGCTTAACCTCAAAGTAGGCAAAGTAGCAGCCGACAGGGATCACTGACCGAACTGTTCGAAGGTATTACTACATATGAACATAATTCGAAATGGCACACGGAAATAACATGAACAATAATGGAGTTCATAGCAAAAGACATGATGCCCATTAATATAGTGACCAAGCCTGGGTTTATAGCTTTGGTAAACACAATGGATAATCGGTACAGAATGCCTTCGGACACACATTTTAGCCAAGTTGCTAACCCGGAGCTACAAACAAAAAAAAAAAAAAAAAATGCAGAAACAGAGTTGCAGTGGAGCTAAAAAAAAAAAAAAAGTGGAGTGTTTTGCAACTGAAACAGATGATTTATTGCTCGTGTTCAATGAAAACTACACGAGAAGAAGACATTGAAAAATAATTGCATATTAAATCACAATGTTGAGGTCAAAAATCGCAATTAGAACATTTGCCAAAATTGTTCAGCCCTAATTCCTACCCACTAATAACACTGCTAAAAGTTAAAACATAAACAATAACAAGAAAACAACGAGGCAATGAACAGAGATTTTACACGCACCTCGTTTGGTTGTTCATAATTTCAATTTTCTGCTGCTCACAATTGGAACATTTACAACAAATTCTAAAACTTATTTTGTCCCATTTATTGTACATGGTTTAAAAACTGAGTGAAAGCATCACTTGATGACCCCTGCACATGCTTTTAGTTATTTCCTCCTCAGTCTCTGTTGTTACTCTCTTGTACCATGAATCCAGTCCTAACTCTTTCCTTTTACATGGTCTGCACACCTTTGATTGTCAGTTGTTTGTATGTTGTCCATCTGGTGTTCTCCCACTCTTGTATATGCTGCCTGTTGTAAACTGGAATTTGTTCTCACTGACTAACCCAGTTAAATATAGTTCAAATAAAAAATACAGTCCCTTTTCCATTCATGATGATGATATATTCATGTTATTGTTTTGCCAGAGACCGAACAGAGAGATTATTGCAAAACTCTGGCTCGGACCCGTAAGTTCCCCCAGGCCCTCTTCTCCTCACATGTTTCTTTTAAAATACTTCCACATGGCTTTTTATTCTCCTGGTGGTGTTTATTTATTGGCAGTTAGCTAACAACCCTATGGTTCATTAACACCACAACAAGTGTGTAGCACAGTATCAGACCCATACGCAGTTCTGTACTGGTGCACTAGGTGGGCCCTCGTGGACGTATCTGCTATGACGAAGGAGATGTAAGAATTTTGAACTTGCACCAAATGAACTCAACAATGAAAAACATTGATTGCACTGATTTTAAGAATCAAAATTTAAAACATGCCAACCCGTATTTTTTGAAACCCCTTGCAGTGAGACGTTTCAAGACGTGCTCAACGTTTTGTTCCCTTGAACCAAACTAAATGTCTTCTCCTGGTTTCCTTAGTTTTTTTATTTTATTTATTTTTTTTACCTTCTGCTTCGATGGGAAACATTTTCCAGAAGTTCTAACTTTAGCCTGTAGCGGCAACGGTTCTGTTTACTGCATAGTTTCTTTCCTGTTCTTAGTAAAACACACAAAGTTGAACTCTGAGATGCTGCCAAGATTGCTTGCGTTCCTGGAAGTGGGACAGAAGAGACTCTCTGGACTGTCTGTCTGACCATTTGTCTTCTCTGGATGTCTTCGTTTGTGTCCTCTATTCTTTGTGCCATCCCTCCTTTTCTAAAAAAGTAAAGTGAAGGCCTAGTTTTAAGCCTGGGGGTAATCTGTTGATGGTGGAAGCTATTTTTATCTAGATAAGCCACTTTCTGCTGGACAAACTTCCTTTGGTCACTTCAGTGGAGTGTGTGTGTGTTGTTGATGGAAAGATGGAGGGAGATACGGCAGGAAATCCAGAAAGACTGAGTCGCAGCTTTGTCACATACACACGAGCAGTCGTCAGTTAATCCTCAGCAGTTCTGACAATGTGTTTGTAGCATCTTCAAGTTTTTGAAGTGTTGTTTTTACTTCAAAGGCCACTGTCATCTATCCATGTTTGATAAAAAGCATGTGGTAAAACAGGTCGAGTGTGTGAAGCTTTGTTGATTCTCTGGGTGAATCTGTCCTCAAAGCTGAGGCACGTCTTAATGCTTCTCTTCTGAGGGATCACACATTCAGTGACAGCATGCAGGAGCTGCTGTGACACAGGGTAAATGTTCAACAACCCCACTCAAGAGGACAAAAATGAAGCTACAGAGGAAATTAATCGTGCACACGACTTTTAGGCTATTTGTGTGTGATGTGTTTATGTGTAAGTAGGCCTGTCGCGATAAACAATAAATCAGTTAATCACATGATACATGAAAATTATCAACCTCATTTTCATTTATCAGCTGTATCGTTTTTTTGTCTCTCAATTTCTACTGACCTGGCTACAAACAAAGAATGACGACAACGTGCGATGTATTTGTTAAACTCTTAACTAATCACACTTTGATTTATAGAAGTCACGGTGTTTAACATGTACCCTAGCCAGCTCGGGTACATGTTAAACCATGTACATGCCTGTGCATTTTGACTTCTGGAAGGAAGTTATTGGAGATGCATCTTTTTTTTTTTTTTTTTTTTTTTACTTTAGATAAATATGTCTACAGCTAAAGTGCACTTTTATGCAGATGACACCAGAGTTGGCTCACTTTAATTCAGGCTATTTAAGAAGCTCAAACTGCATTTAAGTATCTGCAGACTGTACTATACGGCTTAAAGTTGCTGCCAAATGTGAGTAAAACTTATTTATTTTTAAAAGTCACTCCCAGAACCCATAAAACTTTTGCATTTCTACCCTAGGGGGAGACTTTATTGATAAAGTATATATTTTTAAAATTATTATTACATTCTTTTTGGATGATTGTCTTCGTTTTAAAATCCAAATTGTGCTGAAAAATAACTTGGGCTTTTATCGCCAAAATGGAGCCGATTTTAATTTGTCTATCAGGAAAAAATGTTGTTTGGGCTACTTTTTATATGTTCTTGACTACTGTGACGTCATTTAGATGCATGCTGCTTCCTTTGCACTTTGTTTAGATTCTATATATCATTGTTCTTTACATTTCATATTACATTTATTGTATAGTACACACCGTTGTGTACTTTTTCACTTGGTCTCTTGGCCTTCTGTAAGCCTAAGGTGACAACAAATTTATAGTTTTATGTACAAAGCTGTAGTGGGTAAATGTCCATTTTGTGTACTTAAAAAAAAAACATTTAAAGAACTTTAATCAGTTGCTGTCTCCCTGTTGGCTCCCTGGATTTTGTTCTGAATTTGGTAGAGCGTTCTGCTCTTTAGCACTTTGGTATCTAAACTAAACTTAATCCTTTTGTCTCTGAGGATGAGTTTAAATTTCTGATAAATTCTTCTGTAACTGTATAATATGTCATATTCTGTAGAATCAGTTAGAGGTGTTGCGCTCTGTAAAGCTGATTCAAAGTCTGTTCTTGGTTTTATAAACATCAACCGGTTCTGCAAACCTTAAATCCACAACATATGGGTGGTCGAACTGTAAAAGAACAGAAGCAGAAAATCTGAGAACATGTAATCTGGCTCAGCTGCATCACTTTGTAAAGTTGTGTTTGTAACTTTCTGCCATCTAGTGGTTAAAGATAACAGCAGAAACTTTGATAAATGTCTATTTCATCAAAGTTTTAAAATAATCAAATACAGTACATTGAACTTAAAGATAAAAAAAACTTTCTATTTGTGAGATAAACAATGTGTTGACACATTTTAACATCAACTCTTTCCCTCTGCTCAGTCCACAGATAGAAGGTGATGTAAAGGAGGAGATTCTCCAGCCTCCTGAAGCTCACCCCGTCCCCCCCATTCTCACCCCGTCTCCCCCGTCAGCATTCCCCACAGTCACCAATGTACGGCAGGACAACGACCGCTACCATCCCAAACCTGTCATACACGTCCTCGCTACGACGCAGCGCAACGCCGCACAGGTGAGCTGGGTTAAAAATAAATAAAGTATTAAAATACAGAACGTAGAAATGTTTTATTACCATTGACTGAAAGAGTAAAACCCTTTTTTCTATGTAACATGCCAACGTTAAGTTTTTGAATGTAAAATCTGAGACAATATGTATTATGAAAGTGTTTCCAGTACTTAAGTTGTTCAATTTTATTTAATCATCATTCATATTAGGCGTACGTTCTTTTTAGGAGGCTGAAAAAAATTAACAAAAGTGCTGACGTGGCAGCAAAAACTTACATGAAAAATGCAAGGTCATGAAGGGAGACAAAAACCAGGACTAAGTGCAGGACATGAACAGGAGGAACCTTCATGAAGAAAGGTTAAGAGGTTTTATAATAAAAAAGTAAAAATTAATATATAAATAATATCCCTCAGTGCCTTCCCCTCACATCTTCACACACAATTCAATAAACACAATTTTTTAATGAAGCTCAGTAAAAAAAAAAAAAAAAAAAAAAAAAGAATAAATGAGGAACCATTATTTTGAGTCGAGCTCATAACAACCAAAAGCAGGAAACACAAATAAAACAACTGAAATTAATAGAAGTCCTCAGTGAAAATCTTACTATTCATCTCTGGTGCAAAGAGAACAACCTTCACATCAATGTGAAGAAGACAAAGGAGAAGATTGTGGACTTCAGAAGGAACAAACACACCCACACCCCACTGAACATAAGGGGATCTATGGTGGAAGTGGTCTCCAGCTACAAGTACTTGGTGTACACATGAACAACAACCTCAGCTGGAGCAACAACACCACCAGCCTGATCAAGAAAGATCATCAGAGACTCTA
>JARVGV010000694.1:10464057-10478728 GCA_031762435.1 Hypsolebias longignatus
ATTTGAGCTTTGCGCGTACAGGCTACGCCGTACTACGCCGTACATACGCCGCGTATGTACGGCGTATGTACGGCGTACAGCCTTACGCAGAGCTATACTGGGGGCTTTACCTCCACAGAGTTTGTCATCTCCTCCCAGTGTCAAATTAATGTGAAACGCCGTCCCCTGGTGGAGAAAGTGTACCATTGTTCAATAAGAAACTAATTTAGAAACTGTTTCAGATTAGTTTGACAATTCCTTTTTTTTTACTTAAAAGCCTGCTCTTTCTTCAATATTTTATGTTTTATTTAATGCAGAATGTATCCTGACATTTCCTATAACAAGTATTATTTATAGCAACAAATAATGCCTATGGTCAGTGATAGTATTATTAAAAGTTAGTCAGGGCCAATGAAGGACTAAATAAAATGGTGTGTTAAGATGCTTGCAATAAAATAATTTGTTTACATGACATTTTACTGTAAGTGTTTTATTTTTGTCTTTGTGCTGTTGAGTCTTTATTAAATTTGAAGGTTTTAGTAATAACATTGTGCCACATAAGGTTCATCTCGTTTAAATGAAAAGCTTTTATTTTAAAGTACTGTATATCTGGCCTCGGATAATTTTTTTTCTGGTTTTGTTTATTAATTGATGTTTTATTGGTGGAATAAGCATATTGTTTTCAAATAATTTAGGACCCTTAACAAAGTGTTATGTTCATAGTTAAAATAAATGACAAGCATCTTGTACTTGAACATCTCGTTGTTGTTTTTCTTAGTGTGTGCAGTGGGTGGACGATGCTAAACTGAACCAGCTGCGGCGAGAGGGCATCCGATACGCTCGTATTCGCCTGTGCCACGATGACATCTACTTCATCCCCCGAAACGTCGTCCACCAGTTCAAGACGGTGTCCGCCGTCTGCAGCCTGGCGTGGCACGTGCGCCTCCAGCGTTACCACCGAGAAGAAGAGGAGCAGGTGGAAGAGGAAGAGCAGGCTGAGCTGAAGGAAAGTGAGCCGGAAGCAGCGGTTCTGAGAACTGAGGAGGATGAAGAGGAGAAGAGGAGACAGAAGGATGAGATCAAGGAGGAAGAGGAGAAGGTGGCAGAGAACAGGACGTTGCCCACTGTTAAAAAGGAGGACTCTGAGCCACCTTTGTTGTCTGAACGTGTCCTCTCTGTGAACTCTGATCGCAAAGTAAGAGACAAAGAGGAGACGAAGGACGAGGCAAAAAAAGGAAAACCTCACGATTCTCCTGCAAAAGTGAAAACTGAACCTCCAACTGCTCTCTGCCTTAATAAACTGGTGTCACCTCCTCCTTCTCCTCTTCACAAGGACTCAAAACCCAAAGTCTCGCCTAAACCTCATCGCCATCATCACCACCACCATCATCATCATCATAATCATCGTCAGCCAGATAGCAGGACAGCGTCTTTCTTTTCACCTTCCAAATTGTCCCGCTCTCCACCTTGTTCAAAGTCTTCCACCTCTGCAGGGTCTGCGCTCACGTCACACTCTTCCTCGCCAGCTGCTCACTTGTCGTCTCCCCGCGCGTCTCTCCCACTGTCCGCCTCCTCTTTGTCTCTGACGAGTCCCAGGCCGGCGGTCTCGTCCTCTAGTTGTCTGTCTCCCGCTTCTTGGTCCAAGCGCCCGAGGGACTTTTCAGACGCACGGGCTCCGGTGCAGTCGGAGGTTCAGACGTCACAAACGCACGGCGCCCAACCGGACACACGGACTCACTCGGAGACGGAAGCGCGAGGCCGAGCGCCGGCGGACACGCGGGACACGCGGGACACGCGGACAGCACCAGACGTGTGGACTCACAGCTCCAGCTCTGACTCCAGGACTTGTGTGGACCTGCAGATGCACCCTCTGCAGGACGCCACCAGACAAGGACTCTACATGCAGCAATACGCACCACAGCACCTCCCCCCTCCTCACCTCCCCCAGATGCTTCCTCCTCCCTTCCCTCCCCTCATGTCGCATTCCCACCTCCCACACAGGTCTCCAGTCCTCCCCACTAATCCCCTCCCCAGTCCCTCCTTCCCCCCTGAGCCTCAAACTCTGAACTCTTACCTCGCTCAGAGTGCGCCCCCACACTCGGTCCACCTGAGCCACCTGCACCAACCCAACATCACACAGGCTCNNNNGACCTACTACCCCCCTCCCCTTCTCCCCCCCTCCTCTCAACCAAACTCTCCCTCCCAGCCTCTACTCTCTCATCTCTCTTACCAGCACCAGTTCGCCAAATCCTTCTTCCCCCCTCAGCACCCCGGCTTCACCTCTCACCCGTTCCTCCCTCCACAGTCGTTCCTCTCGCAGCCGCCGCCCGGTTCTTACCCGCTCCAGCCACAGTACCAGACCTCTGCGCCGGTGCAAGCTCCGCCTCCCGCGTCACCGTCTTTTCCTCATCCTCCGCCTCCTCCTTCTTCCCCGCCACCGCCGCCTCCTCCCCCTCTACCACCTCCTCCCTACCCTCAACCCTCCCCTCCTATGTTCCCCCTTCCTCCAAGGCATGACGAGCAGCAGAAGCAGATTTTATAGTTGTATGTACATAGCGATTATAATTTTAACCCACTGTAAATGAGCAAGGTTTTATTTTGGTTGTAAGACGGTGCACAAAGCACGTTCAGCGTGTTGGTGCAGACACGGTATAAAAGCAGAGTTGATATATTCCAGACGCCTGGACGGAACTGTCCTGGACTGTACGGAGGCTTTGGCTGTGCACAAACAAGATCAAATTCTAATTTTATTTACAGTAAATTGTTGGGCCTGTAGTCCGTGCACCAGTTTTAGCTCAAGAATGTTCAGGCTAACGGTTTGATGAAGTCCCTGGTCTGCCAAACCGCCGTTTGGTTTTATTTGTTTATTTTAGTTCTTTAGGTGTAATCCTTCAAAATGGTTTCTTTCTTTTTTTTTTTTGTAAGCCACAAGATGTAAGAAGAAAACAAGAATATTAAGGCAGATTTATGTTATTTATTTAACAAAAAAAAAAAAACGTTTTTTTTTAAAACTTGCAGCTAATTGTATTTTTTTAACAAAATGTTCTCTGTGCCCACAATTATTTCTGAACAAAGATACATATTATTTAAAACTTGTCCGTCGATGTCATACCGCAACATTTCATCTATTGTACGTTATCAATACATCTTTATCAATACATCTTTATCAATACAGGTAACAGCAGGACTTTTCCCTCATGTATTCAGAGCAATAATCTGATGAACATAAAACCCCATGCTGTCTCTGTCCTTAAGCTGACGATGGAAACATTAACGAGCTGTGCAATTAATAGATGCCTGAAAGGCTTTTCTAATCATTTCATCTGTTGCAGCTAACACGATGGTTGCAGCTAACACGATGGTTGTAGCGCTGTTTGTCAGTGCTACTATTAAAAAAAGACCCACATCGGTTATAAGTCACTACAGCAGGCTCCTCCTATGGTAAGTCAGGCCCTTTAATGATAATGTCTTGCACCTGTTATCACAGAGCTCCAGGTGTGATGTTTTTTTTTTGTTTTTTTTTTTGGTGTCTGTGAAACTAAAATCTGTTTTTGGAGCCAAAATATTTTAAACCGAGCGAGGCCGTTAAAGGCCAGCCACTGGAGTCTCAGGAAAACAGTCAGGTCAAGTTAAAAACTCTCATTTCAATGTTTTTTTAATAACCGTTTTCAGCTACACAAATCATTTACCTTTTAGATTTCACATCATCCAGATCTAAGCGACTGAATTCAGAGAGCAATATGCAGACGCGTTTCGTCCAGGCTTCCTAACCGTGACTGTTTGCAGCACTTTTTGTAATTGCCGTGTCCACGTCTGAGCACATACAACTGACTTTATGAAAGAAATAATGACTCACGGGGCATTTTCAGGTTCTTCCAAGACTATAATTTAGAAATTATTCAGGCCTCTGTGGCCTAAAACACTTTGAAAACAGACTGAGCGCTTATGTCCAAAGCACTATTTATGTTTTTACCTCAAGTCCTGTTTTATGATAGTATTCATCGTTATGTATATTAAAATGTTTATTTATCAACCGGGGACTGAAATGACCTCTTATGGCTAAAAGAAATATGGAAGGTTTGTTGTAAGTACGACAAGTGTATGATTCTCTAAGTACCTGTTCAGGTTCAGACTCGTCTGTCAGTGCATGTCCCACAGCCGAGGACCTGTTTGTCATCAGTGTCTTAATTTTACGATCCACATCGGAGCTAATGTAGCCCACAACATTTCCCCAGTGCCTGTCCTTAACGATGAGCGACAACCCCAAGTCCAAAGAAGTTGGGACATCGTGTAAATGTAAATAAAAGCAGTTATTTGTAAATCTCATAAACCCATGTTTTATTCACAACGGAGCATAGGAAACATATCAGTTTAATGTAAACAGCGTCCCAACTTATTGGTCATTGGAGTTGTACTCAGTGCTCCAGAGACGCACAGCGCAGTGTTTTGTTTGTAAAATGAGAGTAAAGCCTTAAATTGGTCTCTAAATTTGTTAAAAGGCCTGCAGATAAGAACAATGACTTTTAAGAAGTGAAATCCAGAAAGCAGGGTTGTGTTTTATTGATTAGTCCCACAAAAAGCATGAAAACCCTTAATAAGCAAAACGTAATGCCTTAGCTATTTTTCTGCCTCGAACAACTTGGTTTCAGAGACAGAACTCTTCACCTGTGGTTCAGAGGAGATCGAGGTGACGAGTAAGGACTTGGTCCCGCTGTAAGGCGCTCTGCAGCTCTTTTTTTGTACACGTCTTTGTTTTAAATGAGACATGACCGGAACTCATTTTATTTTTTACAAATGTGACAAAGCTATTGTTGAAAACCGATGTCCTCAGGAGCTCGAGTTGTTTTCACAGTTTATCTGTTGTTTATTTTATTTTATTGTTTTACTTGTGTTATTAACTGTCAGCACTGTAGTGTACATAAGAAGTTTTGTAAAAAGAAAATATCTTGTAGTGTGGTTTCTACTTTAAATATGAGCCTAACTAATAAAAGGTTCGCTGTATGAAAGTATGCATTGTTCCACTTCCTTTTCTTGAAGCGTGGACAGTTCCATTGTACAATACAATTACCGTATTTTCCAGCATATAAGTTGCAGGTTTTTTTATTTTTGTCAGTCCCGCGACTTGTATGTTTTTTTTTCCTGTTCGTGATACTTTTGTTTGACTGATGCGCCGTCTACTCTGGAGTGGCTTATACACTGGAAATTACGGTAATTGAAAGAACGGATTTAGAAAAGAATGGATTGATTTGAAGTATACACTTGTTCTCCTTCTGGCTTCTTGGCAGTGCGTTCTGCAGCAGTTGGATGAGCTCTTTGAACGGCTCCGAGTCGTACAGACACACCCAACAATGCTGCAGCTACATCATTCAGAACTGGTGTGTGTCGTGTCACATTCTCTTCAAAATCACTTCTTTCTTTGCTCGGCGTCACCCCGCAGGGCCCGAGGAGTTCAGCTGACCTTTACAGAATTGGAGTGGCAGCAGAGCAGGCAAGCTGGAACAAAGTGTTTTGAAGGTAATGACTTTGAAAGACCTCGTCGACCTCATATGATTTATTTAGAAACCGTTCTTGTCAGCATTTCAAGACGTGAAATTGTTAGTGCTTTACCGTTCAAAATGATTGCACTTGATAAACATTAAAGCAACAGAAAAATGATGACAATATATAATTTATCAATCACCCTATGGACACCTTTGAATAAAATATGTTGAAAATCATTGGACGTGCATCTACAACTTATAAACATTTGGAAAGTCCATGTCAATCGCATTTCCTGCAAAAATGCTTATTGCTGAAGAACCTGCTGAAATTAGCTAAAACATGCTGGAATGTAGCTGAAATGAAAGAACAAGACTTAGCAGACGAAAGCAAAAAGAACACATATTTACCGAGTGTGGTTTAAATAAGGAGAAATAAACAAAAAAATTAGTAAATTAGCTTTAAAAAAAAAAGGCTGAAATTAGCAAGAAATGGCTGAAAAGTAGCTGAAACGACAGAACTGAAATTACCAGAAGTGGAGAGAGCACGTGTGCCCAATTAGACTGAAAGCAGCAGAAAATGGCACAGAAACATGGAAATTAACTAAAAAGCAGCTGAATAGTGGCTGCAAAAAGCAGAAAGAAGCCATTTTGAAAGTGGAAAGAGCACAACTGTGCCTAATTAGGCTTAAAGAAGCAGAAATTATAAGAAGTGGAAATAATCTGACAAAAGCAGAAATTAGGGAAAAAAAATCAGCTGAATAGTAGCTAAAGTAGAAAAGCCTAAATCCAGATAATGAACATTAGCTGACAGAAATGGCTACAACTCACTTTTATATATGCAGTACAGTATATATTAAGCTAAATGGTGGTAGCTGAATCACATACTCTGAGCAAAACTACATCACGAGATCACACATAATGACATTTTTCAGGTGTGACTAAATTGGCTATAACTGTCACGAGATAAGACAGGTGATGTGCATTCCCTCGCTTTTGATTTAATTTTGTGGAGTAAAATTGTTGAATTTGAATGTAGTATTTATAACACGGGTGCAAGCTCGCTACTTTTACCAATACAGTACTTAATTTTGCCAAATATTGTTACAAAATTGACGAAGATCACTTAGCCATTTTCATCTAGTTTCTTGAGCACAGCTGTTTTTTTTGTTTTTTTTTCCTGTTGCTAAAATTATGATTTTGTAAATGTGTAATTCTGGGTCAAACCGTACAACCGGTTCATGTGCTGGATCTGCATGTCAAAGCTGATGCGTCCTTAAAAGGGCAGAGGCACAAACTCAGCTTCAGACTCTTTGGGGATCCCTCAGGGCTTTTCACCCCTCGTCCCAACACACACATTTATTTATTTATTTATGCATAGCTTACAACTAATTAGCATCTCACATCTGGAAATCCTTGAATGATATATATTTTTTAATGTTATTAGGACAACTCATATAAGTGCACAGCGTAAATTAAATCAGCCATTATTTATTACAACTAGTGCACTCTGGTCAAAACTGTTTTCAAATAAGTGCAGAATAATGGAGAAAACAAATGTACTCGCTGTTTAACATGTGCAGGGAAGACGATTTTCCATCAACAAGAAAAAAAATTGTCATTTTATTTAATCCTTACATCTAAAATTATCATTTCAAGTTAAACAGTTTAAATAAAAATTCCCAAAACTGCTCAACAGCTCAGGAATGTAAGAAGGTGAAAAACAAACAAACAAATGGCGTCTATTTGTGGTGCCTTCATGAAGAAAAGTTACAGCCCATTATATTTAATAAATACTGAAAAACAATACTGATCATTATGAATTCAAAACAACACATTACAAGATTTATTTATTTTTTGTCCAGTGTTTGCTTTACCATAGTCTTTTTTTATATAGCTGCTTCTTCAGATTAATTTTGGTACTTTTTTTGTAATAACTGACTCAAAAACATGTTTTTCTTTGACACATTCAGTGAACCTTTAGCTCGTCTGAAGCTCAGCTCAGGTATGAACAGCTACCATTCTTATACTTAAAGTACACTGATAAAGGCAAACCACAAGCATTTCCAACACATTTCTTTTTTTTTTTCTTTTTTTTTTTTTTACTTTTTATTAATTTAATCTCAAGTAGCTGTTAAACCTCTCTCCTTTCAGGAAATATATTCAGTCCCAGTTCTACCAGAGCTCCCAGCAGCATTGTCCACAGTGGTATGCAAACAAATGTCAGCTTGACGTCAGCCAGTTTTTCCAGCTTTGCGCATAACGTCAGGCAGAAGCCCAGTTTGAGCAGCATGGCCATCAGGTACCAGGTACGCAAACACAGGTCTGGAGAACCATTGCGTGGATCGTACCCAGGCTTGCAGCGGCCAGCCATTTTGATGGCAAGCATGAGGATGAGGATGCCGTCAAAGACCCAGACTGGAAGGAAGATGAGGAACCAGTTCCACTGCACCTGGTTAGAGAAAGACTAAAAATTAATATTCAAGGCTTTCATTCTTGACTTCTTTTGATTATTAGGAGTTAGTTAAATATTATTTTAAAAAATGGAATTATGTTAAAGGTGTTGATGTTGAACTGAAGCCTTGCAGAAGATAAATTAATCATATAAATATAAAAAAAATCAATAGGTTAAGAATATTAACAGAATTTAAACTACTTTGACAACAGGACAAAAATAACATCTTAGTATACCTTCCCATCCAGCTTGAGCACCAGCATGATGAGGAATACAAGGGTAAAGGCCCAGGTCAACAAAACCCTCTGAGCTAGAGACATTTCACTGTCTGGAGACCCACATCAGAGAAGTAAACAGAAGCTGGACAGACATGATGGACAGAGACACACTAATGACTGCTGAGTTTCCGCATAGCACAAATAACTGCTTCGTTTTTAGTCAGCACCATTAAAATTGGTACTAGAAACCATAGTTTACATTAGAAATATCGTATTGCTCACAAAACGAAGCACATTTTAGTTAAAACAAACCTAAATCACTGCTTTTCATTCATTGCTAGCTAATCTGTCAGCCAGCTAGCTAGCAAATGGTAGCATTTCGCTAACAGTCTGTCAATATTTTTTACTTACTTCAGCGTTTTGCCAACTCACTGGCCAGCTTTATCTTCTTACATTATACAAATAAATAATTGCATACTGTTTAAATCCAAAAATCGCATCAGCATTATTAATACTTGAAGCTATGTAAATAAACTACAGGCTTCGCTGTTGGTCCGTTATCTTTGCGCTGGAGTCAGTCCTTCCTCGAAGATGATTGGTTACTGTCCTGCAACGTCATCACGGTTTGGTTCTACGTCCACCAATTAGGTGTCTAACCGTAAAGAGCTCGTCTTGTAGTGAGCGTTAACGTCCACCAGAGGTCAGTGCTGGTCTATCACTTTGGTGGCTCATGGAACTTAGCGATGTGAAGAAAATACTTTTTTTTTTTTTTTTTCTCTCTCCCTTTTTCCTCTGGCTTCGAAATAAAACGTTAGCGTTAACCCACTCTGCGTCTTTGCATCCGTTTGCTTTGAGTGGCGACATTTAATTTGCTGAAAACGTTATGTCGCGTTTGCACGAGGTTTTACGGTAAAGGACTCGAGTAGTAGTTTTTTTTTTTTTAATACACAGAAAAGGAAAGAGGCTTCAACGGCACCAGACGCTGAGCAGCATCTCACCCCAGACAATGGGCAAAGCTAACTGCACAGTAATGTGACGTGAAAACAGTGCGGTTCGTTGTTGTGAAAAACTCGGAGTTGCTGTTACAGAAGGAGGTAAGTTGTTCATATTGTTTATTAAAGAACGGGGAGCGTTTTGAGACTGCCGCCGGGGGCTTAGCTAACATAGCATGCTAGCAGCAGGAGGAGGGTTTTCAGCCTGTGAGACGATTGAACCGTTGAAACTGCTTGAAAACACTGGTTGCGTTCCGCTACTTGTTTGCTAGCTTAAAAAAAAAAAAAAAGCTGTATTTTAATGGAAATGAGCTGCGAGGGTTAAATGTTCATGTTGAAGTTTAAAAAAAAAAAAAAATCCAGGACCTCCATTTTCTTCCTGCACTAAACTCGCGCTGCTTACATTAAAACCTGCTTGTTAAAATTAATTGCACTTTTAAGCTGCTTCTTTTACAGAATTAAATGGAGTTATAGCAGTAAAACATAATAGCGAGATAAAAAAAAGGCATTAAAACTAAATATTAAACTATTTAATTAGAGCTAATCGTCTAATTTTGCGTCTGAGGTCTTTATTGTCAGGTTTGTTTTGACTATTTGGGAAAATATTTAAGTTGAAGTTGTCCAAAAAAATTGCATTTATTGATATAGTTTTGATGAATCACTTCCACTTCCTTTATCCGATGGCTACTTAAGTTTCAACCAAATGGTGTGAATGCTGAGAGCTGCTAAAAAAACTTGCTGAAGAAGCTGTAAAAGCTAGTTAAATGTAGCAAAAGACTAAACTGAGCTAAACTACAATCTTAGTAGCAAAAGAAGATAAACTAGAGCCATAATGCTAACTTTTTAATTTAAAAGAGAGCTAATGCATTTCAATGAATAGAGTATTTAAAAAAAAAGAAGTTTAATGTGTTGAAAAGTCTGAAAGTTGTAAAAATCAAAAGTCATAGCGCCCATCTACTAATGAGCTGAACATTTGGATGAGTGTCCCGATGCATGCACATTAATCTAGATAATGTAAGATTAAGTCAGGTCCTCTGTACGGATGTATTTGTTGTTGTTGAAATGTTTCATCTTTTATCCAGAAGACTTCTTCAGCCTGAGGCGCTGCAACAAACTCAGTCTTATAAACAGCACCTTCTCATAATGGATCAACTAGTTTGCTGCTGACAGCCAGAACTAGCAGTTTGCATGTGAAAGGAGGACCATCAGCCTAACAATTTGTCCACTTGCTACTCACAGAGTACTGAGTGATGCAATAACAGCATTGTAAGAGGGGGATGGTTGAACACAGAGACCCCCACCCACCTCCCCATTTAATGATAGACAGGTTCTCTTTACAAAGGGGCCGTTTACACGGCGCGTTTTTTGAGTGAAACCGCTCCTTTCTCTCTGCGTTTCTGCCGATCGTTTACACGACACCAGTGGCCCCCCTCTTTGAATCCGAAGGTTTTTGAAACCACCTTCCAAAGTGGAGGTTTTTCGCTGACCCCCCGTTGATAATATAAACATCTCCCGCAGCGCCTTTCTTTGAACCACATGCGCGCGCACGCACGCGCGGACAGCCGGTCGGCATTTCTATAATAACAATGGCGGTGGACACACCACTTTCTACTAAACATGACGTCCCAGTGGCTTTCAAACCCCAAAATACATAAATTACAGCAAAGACTGGTTCATCCCAAAGATTCAGTCTCCCGGCACAAACAGTAATATTGTGTATGCTGTTCAGTGTCAGGAGGGCTGCGACCAGTTATACACTGGGGAAACTAAACAGCCACTAGCCAAAGGGGTGGCCCAGCACAGAAGAGCAACATCATCAGGCCAGGACTCTGAGCTTTATACACATCTCCAGGCCAGCGGTCACTCTTTCAGGGATGAAGATGTTCACATCCTGGATAGAGAGGAACGATGGTTTAGAAAGGAGTAAAGGAGGACATCTTTGTGAAAAGAACATGTCCATCATTAAATGAGGGGGCTTTTGTGAGCCAAACAGTCAGTTATGTGATTTTAAGTCTCAAAAATTATTTATCTTTTGACCCAACTGAGGGTCAAACGGTTTAGCCTCAGCAGTGAGTTAGGTTCACTGTTTGGTCATCTCATCATCCAACATGTTTCTCCCATGAAAACAGTTTGTCTAACAGTTTTTACTGCAGATCCATTTAACTTGTAAATCTAGCTCCAAAAACAAGCAGAAACGATTGTGTTACATGTACATTTAGTTTAGACAGGTACGGCAGTACAGTATTGTGTAATAGGAGCTTGTAGGTAATTCACAGTTTCTAAAAATAAAGCTATAGTAGTGCCACTAAAAATAAACGCGAAACAGCAGACCTTTTTACTTAGATCTACAGTCACTATGGTTGTTTTATTTGCAGGTGACATTACCAATTTGAAATTGCAGATTTGGTCATTTATTTGCACAGGGCTGAGTAAAAAATAGTTCAGTATTTTTCAGCTGGACTGCAAGACAGAGTCCAGTTAATGAAAGCAATGCTGTATTGTTGTTATTGTAGCAGCTATTGCAGTTCAGCGAACAAATGGTTTATTACCGGTACTTGTCAAGAGAGCAGTGATGAGTACTGGTGTTGCTCTGTTTATTTCTTGCACAAATGTGAGTTTAAACCCAGGCTTTTATGTGCAGATTTGATGTTCCCAGCTCCTAACGCACACCCTCACAAACACACAGCAGATGAGGCAACAAACAGTAAGCCTTTAAAGACAGTACGGTACATCTGCTAAGTTAGTATTTGTCAGTGTAGCTGTGCAGCAAGTCCACGGTGTCTATGAACAGCTGGTTAGTGTGTTGTGGCGGTTTGGATTTTAATAAACAGCCTGAATGACCTTGAGTGTTTGAGCACGCAGCATTTCCGCTGTATGTCCACGCTGCCGTCTCTCCTTTTTGTGTTCGTTTCGTTCAGCCTCTTGTTTTAATTTTTGTTTTTGTGATGATATTTCTGCGTTGTTCAGCTTGTGTCTGCCTGCATAGCTTGTTACGTCATCAGCCGCAGTATAGTTGCATCACAGAGCAGACTGCTGTTTTCTTTTAATGTTCCCGCAGTCGCACGGTGGCCTGCAGAGGAGCGATATTTATTTTATGAGTGGATAATCCAAGTTCTAAGATGTTAGCTCAGCTGTGCTGTATTTAAACTGGGTGGGTTTGTGTGTTGTGTTTAGACGGGGTGTGGAAGCCGAACAAATCTGAAAATTCACGTTTAGTTTGCGTGAGTACATTGCATATACGGCCACGCTCACGTTCCATCAGGTTCAACGTGAGTCAGGCCAGTCATTTGTTTCAAATTTGATTAAAAAGTGTAAGACACAAGCTGTAGCTGAAAGAAACATCTTATATTCAGTTGTTTTGCATTTAGGTCAAAGTAGATCCACCTGTTGATAACAACCAATTAAAAATGTCACCTGAAAGCTTTCAGACTGGTTTTACAGACGTGTGTACTGACAGTGAATTTATTCAGCTCAGTTGAAATAAACTCACTTTTTTAAATAGATCAACATCAGACAGTGGCTTAAAACTGAAAAATCCTGCCCGAGTACAATCTGCACAAAAAGATTTAGATTCTTTAGATATACGTAGACCTTTAAAATCATAAAGATGATGAAGAACTTGTGCTGTAAACAACCTCAGTGCAAAAATATTCCTGAACACAAAACACAGACATTCTTTTACATCCATCACATGAATTATTTAATAAGCTAATTCAAAAACAGTTCATTGGGTTTCAGTTGTAGCTTTGCAGGTCATTTAAATAAAAATGTAAGGCTTAGACAAATAATTGATCAGTGTTCATGTTTCTGAACAACTGAAAAGTTCAAATGTAAGTCAACATACCAAAAACAGTCAAACAAGACAAATGGTTCTCCTGTTTACCCTCCAGGGCTTCAAAAAAATGTTTCTGTCTCAAAATAGATTTTTCACTAAATATTCACATTTTTTTATGACATCGTTTAGGCTCATATGATACTTTGTTAAAAATTGAATTGAGCTACTCATTTATTATTTTGTTGTAAAATATAAATTCCAACTACAGTATATGAAATATTTATTTAGCATGTACCAGTTCTAAAGATTTAACCAGTTGTGATAGTTCAGAATGATTTTACAAAATGTGCGTGCCTTTGGAAGTTTATACCAGCAGCCTTATCTGATATGAAGTAAGCAATATGTCCAACTTTAATCGTTTAAAACTATTTTGCTTTGGCATTTTGACATTGGTCACTTTTGCAAAAATGTTCTGGTGGCGTCATTTTGACCGGTGTCAAAAAGCAAGGCTTTTGTTGTGCAGGCGTGATATTAAACTAGTTAATCAAGTGAATCTCTTTGTCCTCAGTCACAGTTTTCTAATAACAATTCACACACTGGTGTGCACAGAGCAGCACTTGTATAAACAATGGATGGAAGCAGCTGAAACTACTGATAAACTGAGCTAGCTGTCATAAATTATGAACCCTTTTATTTCACTTCCAGTTTTAGAGCATTTTCTATTAGTTGCCTAAGAAAGAAAACGTTCACACGAACGTTTGTGTAAAATAAAAGCCTTTTATTGTAATAAATACAGACACGTTCATAAAAATGTGCTTTTAAGACCGTTGCATTTCAGTTTAGTTAATCTCAAATATGCAAGTGATATTTATGATTTTGATTGTGAGCTTATATTGACAATAAAACTGTTAAAAAAATTTATGTAAAGAAATAAAAGCATCAAACTAAATTAGTTTGATCCTGGAAAATGGTTTAATCATCATGCAAAACATTTGAAAACGATCCATGAAATTCAAAAGCATTCAATACAAAAATGACTGGACTTTATTTGTAACAGAAGACGTTTCGTTTCGCTCCTCATCCGAGGAGCTTTCTCAATTCAAAGAATGAGTGTGGGGTTCAGGTTATAAAGGCTGAGCTAAGATACACACATGCCGTATGTAGATTGACAAATCACACCTTAACAGTAGGTGTTTCTTAAGGTGCTTGTTAGTCTATTTCACAGATGAGGCTCCTCTGTTCCCATCAGCTGTGAAAACTGTCTGGGAAAGAAATTAGGGGGATTTTAAATATATAATTCATCCAACATGTTATCTCTCTTCGACGTCCTCCTGCAGGCAGCACACTTGGGCCAAGGTTTGTTCAGAACTGGTCCGCCTGGTGGAAGGACAGCTTCTCGACCTTGCAGGGAAAAAAAAAAAAAAAAAACTCAGTTGGTTGTGTTTTAATCAAAGTAATTGTGTTTTAATCAAAGTAAACACAAGCAAACATTATTAAGAACGTTGATGTACCTGCTGTAAATTGGGTACATCATTATCGTCAACTCGGTTCTGGTCCACTCAGCGACTGGTGTGGAGCTTGTTAGACGAAGCGGTCCCGCTTGACGTCAAATCTGTCGACTCTTAAACTTATCCAAAATCCAGCTTTAACTTATTGCTGTTAGCTGAGCTTTTAGCCCAGAGGAAAGGAGCGTACCGAGGCAGACGCACGCACAGGCTTCACAATGCCAACTAATGACCTGGCATGATAACTACAGCAGATTTATATACTGTATA
>JARVGV010000694.1:10501523-10511622 GCA_031762435.1 Hypsolebias longignatus
TTTATTATTTAAAAACTTTGGACCTAGTAGTGGAATTTTCTTGATTGAGATTATTTTGTGGTTTAGCAGTTTTCAAACTAAATGATGGCAAAAGGACATCCTATCCTTTTTATTTTTTAAATTCCTATTGAAAGTTTTATACCATAAACATACCATGATACATATCGTTACCGCCACCCATCACAGTAGATATCGTGATATAAATTTTATGCCATATCGCACATCCCTAATATTAAGTAAAAGTTTAACTGAGACACACCATTATGACAATTTTGAGCAAACAAATAATTGTTGTAGGTGGTTATCTTGTTAAATTTTGAAGAAATGCACAGCAAGTCCTCCCGTACACATCCCTATTTCCGCGTATCGGCTTTTGAAATGCAGCTGATTTGACCGTCAAAGTGCATTTATTAAGAAAAAGTTAGACTGAGACACACCTTTACTATAATTTCAAGCAAACAAATAATTGTTTTTAAGTGTTAAACTTGTTAAATTCTTGTTAAAGTCCTCCCATGCACTTTCCCGCGACTGCCATTTGGCAGCCATTTGATTTTTGGCACAACACCGGCCCACATTTCCCGGTTCAGCCCACATTTCCGGGTTGTCAGTGGTGATGCAACGTATACAGCAAAGCGACATATTTATGGATTTTTCCACTTTATTAGACATATTTGGACTGATGCGACTTATAGGATGGTGCCACATGTATGGCGGAAAATATGGTACATTTCATACTCCAAAATTTTATAAATTGTAGATGTACATCTAAGGGTTAAGGAGAGCTTCATGAACATGTGTCCAGTGGTTAACGAAGTGTTTTGCTAACAGACAGACAAACGAACACATCCACACACGCGGTTCCACGATATCCTGCCTTCTCAACAGCGATTACTAAAAACAGGTTCTCTGTAAAGCTGTTGCAGAAAGTTATGTAATTCCCTTCCTCCTTCTAATTGTTGCCATGGTGACCGCCCCATTGCTGCACCAACGCTCTTCATCTTGCCTGCTGGTTTGCTCTCAGAGCCTAATTCGCCTCTCAGATCACTGCAGCATGAGATTTCTTTAAGCGAAAACGGTCGATCTTAACGTGTGTTAATTAGGAGTAAAACATATTTGACCTCCTGTTAAAGCTGCTTTTTGTATCACTTGTAAAATGAGTGTAGTTTAGAAGCAGGGCTGAGATAAATACTGGAGCTGGAGTGTTTGTTTGTCAAAGAGCTCGTTTATTTCAAGAGGAGTAAATAAGGTGACCAGATAGCCATGTAAGGATGAAGTAGATAAGAGGATTTACGATCCAGTTTTCTTTGCCAGATCACAGCTACGTGTGTGTTTTAGAGTTTAAGCTGGTTTAAAATACAAAGAAAGGCTATTCTCCTTAAGAAGGGGAGCATCAAGGGCACCAGAAGTAAAATTTGATGCTGCTTTTGAGCAAAACTTCAACTAAAATCATCAATGTGGCCTTTAAATATTAAGACAGTGGTGATATTCTAGTAAACCAGTACCATCAGCACCAAGACTGTAAAATGGTTGATGATTGGCTCCAGTTGTTAAAGAGAAAAGCTACTGCTCAGGTGGAAAACACCACTTTTATTTCCTGACTCAAATCACTAGCTTCCATTTACAGTGTAGATTTATGTACCGGTAGGTTACTTATTTATTTACTGCTGGCTTTTATTATGTTAGGATGTTTGAAACCTTTTTATTAATCAGGCAAATTAGAGCATTTTAATGTTTAAGTCTGTAATACTAGGTTTGTGTTTTTGCCTTCTTTAGTCAGTAAATCTAAAAATTAAAGGTGTAATGTTTATTACAATGCTTGCTTTTAAGCAATTTATACAGCCAAATTAAATAGAAGAATTATGGCTCTAAGATTTTTTTTTTAAAAACAAGAATGAATCATTTAGACTGAGCCCACGGTACATCCTCTTTAGTCTTTTAAAGGTTTAATGATGTTTTTGAGCTGCATAAAAATAATAAGGCACTTGTGCAACTAACCAGTCATAATTACAGCTGGTGTTTACGAGAAGCTTTTGATGTAACAGGGTGTTTAGCTGATTCTGCGACTGAAAATTAACCTGATGAATGGTTGAGTCAGAGCCTGATCACAAATGTTACAGGAAATTACACTGGGATTTTGTGCCCAACACTTCACCTTAGGGTTAGATAACTGAGCCTGTCATCACCAAAGGCACATGATCTCAATCTATTCCCCTACTGGCTGTCGAGAATAAAATGTGAGCTTATAAATTGGTTTCACGTGATTTTCTTATGTATAAAATCATATATTGTCTCAAACGTTTAAATGAATTATTGTCTGTGCAAATATGTTTCTTTAAGAGATTACTGTTTGTTTAATAAATTATAAGTAACCTGTAAGGTTTTGTAGCTGGTACTTGTATTTAGACACCACAATGACGGCATCGTCATATTACTCATCTGGTGTTTACTTTTGTAAAGGTAAACAAGAACATCCTCACCAGGTTTAGTATTATATTTTATTTTTTTGTTGCTGTTGCTTGAAGCCGTTACCGTATTTTCCATCGTATAAGTCGCATCAGTCCAAATACATGTATGTCTAATAAAGTGGGTGTAAAAAAACATAAATACATCGATTCACCGTATAAGTCGCATCTATTATGCATCACCACTGACCACCTGGAAATGTGGATCAGTGTTGTTGCAAAAACTCATTGGCTGCCAAATGGCGGCTGCGGGAGCATGCACGGGAGGACTTTAACAAGAATTTAACAAGATTCACACTTAAAAACAATTTGTTTGCTCAAAATTATAGTAAAGGTGCGTCTCAATTGAACTTTTCCTTAATAAATGCACTTTGATAGTGAAATCAGCTGCATTTCGTCTGGGCGACGTGGTGAAATGCCGCTAATTTGACGTTTGCTCCAGGAGTTCTGGAGCGAAACGAAGGTGGTTTGGTATGGCAAGCCAAGTTGCTCATTAACAGCCACTTTTTACCTATTAATGAGACACTTGGCTTGCCATATTAGTTGACGGCCCTCTAGTGGCTGAAAATGGTAATGTTCAATACTTTCCATGTAAGAATGAATGAAATCATTACATCTCAGCTAAAAATTGGTTTATAAATATGGGGAAAAAGGTTTTTAGTTTCTTCAGTGTATAAGTCACATCACATCCACCGGAAAATACGGTACATGTGATGAAAGCCGGCAAAGTAAAACTTTGGGAAGTCTAAATTAATCATCTTTGACAAATACATTGAAAAATCTGTGGATTAAGATGGGCCAAACCTTTTATTTTTATTTTATTTTTTTTGTTGCGTTTGCAGAACTGGACTAGTAAGCACTGAGCAAGCATGTGTTGTTTCTTCTGCATACTTAAGCTAACAAATATAGTCACGAGCCAGTTTACAGTGTCATGTTTTTCTAAAGAGTATTAGGGAGACGTATTTTTAATCAAGAAAAAGTCCTGAAAAAAATCTTCCAGCTTATCTGTCTTAATTATATTGTTTTCTGATTCTCTGTGGCTCTTCAGTTGATATTTAAAGCAATGTGTGAAGAAAAATAAAATTAACCCACCCTGCTCTAAACTGAAATACAGACACCTTTTCTGCTTCAGTCTCTTCATGTTCCTTCTTCCTCGTCTTTGCCATTTCTCCTCTTTCCTTCAATCTTTAATGAGTTCTCATTAAAGATTAAGACTTTCCACTGGCTAACGTGCAGGGTGACCCACACTCGATGGAGACACTCACGAGTGCAGAAACCTGCTGAGGTCACGTCACTCACCGTTCCCACGTCCCTGAAACACACTTTGAATTGAGAAGAAGTGACCGATGACCTCGACAGGGTGAAGTTTTTCTGTCTCAGTCATTCTCTTCAGCTGTAACACGTCTGTTTTGAATCTTTTTCACATTAAATGCAAGCAGAGGTCGTCTTGTCAGATTTCCATTAGTGCATATGTTCCACTCCACTAGATATTTACACTCTCTGCATGTAAAATATTCACCTGCCTGGTTCATGAGACGCACACAGGCAGGACTGAGATCAGCTTCTCAGCTCAAATACAAACAAACAAATAAATAAATAAACACGAAGATTTAAAGGGGAAAACAGTGAATAAAGCCAATAAATCTCAACGTACTCTAAACAAATTGAAACACCTGTTGAGGCAACTGGCTTATTAAAACTCCTGGTAACACACTGATCCAACATTCCTACAAAACATCAGTTCCAATAATGAAATAAAATATTATATATTAGTCCTGGAATTGTACGTTACTTGTTTCATGTTTAAATGTGCTAGTTTTGAATATTCCTTTATCTGTGGTCACTGCTCGTAGTTTAGTCAGGCCACTAGATAATTTTTATTTATTTATTTTTTATCACGTGGATCCCAGAGTTGTGTTCAGGATCCCACTGTGGGTCACGAAACACCAAGTGGGAGTCCTTAGACAAAACATCTTTTCACCACAGTGCTTAAAAATATTACAAATAGTAGTTTGAAATATAATGAATTTACAATCAAACACTGAGTTGTCATTATGGTTAATAAGGTTTTTAGTAACGTTTGTGTATTAAAACCAATACAGTAGTCCCTCATTTATTGCGGGGGGTTCTGTTCTACTCCACCGCGATAAGTGGAAAACTGCGAAGTAGGAATAGTAGTACAAGTAGTATTTTATTTTACTATATACGTGTGTGTGTGTGTGTGTGTGCGTGCGTGCGTGCGTGCGTGCGTGCGTGCGTGTGTGTGTATATAAACCCTTCCCACACAGTTGCAATTTTCTAAACATTGTGTCTAAACGCTCTAAAAGAGCACAGCATGTCATGATCTCCACTCTCTGCCACCGGCGGCACTCTGTCAGCGCCCTCGGCCACGCCCACTTCTCCACTTTAGAGCAGAGATGACATGCCGCAGGAGGAAGCTTGTCCCTGCACCTGTGGGCTGCACGCAGGTGCTAGATAATTTAAAATAAACAATCCATGCCGATCGTGCGGCTCATCCATCGATCAGCCATTTTGTGTGTCATGTCCAGTCTTACTTGGAAAAACCACGATAGAGCGAGTCCGTGAAAAACAAACCGCAAAGTAGCGAGGGACTACTGTATTATTATTTTGTGGGTCGGTAACCAAAACATTTGGGACCCAATGTCCCAGAGCGGTACTGAACGTGGATCAGGTCTGTGTCCTCATCCATTCTGAGTGTTCAGTTTGAAAGAGACAAGATGCAGTAACTGAAATAAACCTAAAAGCTTTGGCCCTAAACGGGAACTATCGTGCTGATGCAGCAGTAAAACAAGTCATTTTATTTCCTCCCACATGTTCAGAACTCATAATTCTTCTTCTTTTATTTCAGATTGGCGCCTACGATCAGCAGATATGGGAGAAATCGGTGGAGCAAAGAGAAATAAAGGTCTGTTGGTTTCTTGTTTCTCTCGTTCTCTTTACCTTCCATCACTATTTTATCCTTCTCCTTCACTTCATCTTTGTTTGAATCACTTTGTTTCCATCCAGTTGTTTTCCAGTGTTTTCTTTTAACTCTACTCTGTGGGGGTGGGGGGGTCACCTACCCATTTCACCTCTCTTGTCCGTCTTTCCCTCCTCCTCTCTACAGTTTATTTCTCTGGTGAGTATGCAGCAGGGAGGTTCATCCTCTTGTTTTCCCACAGTGCACGTGTGCTCACCCATGCTGTAGACGCCTAGAATGTGGTTGGTTGGTTTGACGTTAGTTGTGTTTACTAACCCCGCACTGGTTGCACAATGCTGCAGCAGCGTCGTGTTAGAACCAGCTGCAGGAAAACTAAACATCAGCCGAACTTCTTATTGAGGGAACGGAGCTATCTGGGTGTGAGCGCAGCATGAGTCAAGGTGGAAACAAAAAAAAAAAAACAGACTCCTTATGGGCTTATCAGAGCTGCGTGAATAAGACTTTATTTGGCAACATGCATCAGGATCGTGTTGCTGTTCAAGCTGCAGCGATTTACATGAAATTAACTGAACAGTGCTTCAGTACAAACTGCATCATGGTCTAAGTTGAAGGGCTTAAATTAAAATCATTATTTTGCTGTGTTCACCTTGAACACACTTTAAACTTGGAGGTTTTTTAGTTGCAAATAGTAGTGACAAAGGTTGTGTTTAGAAAAAGCCTCACCTCTACTTCAGTCCTTCTCTTTTCCTTAAACGGTGCCAAATTATTCTTTAAACAGCGAGGTCAGAAACGTTAATGAACTCCTACTAACGTTTCTCTGCAGATTATCAGGACTGCGATGATAAGAGGCGTGTGTCCCCCTCACGTCTTTCTCTTTATGGCCTCATAAATCCTGAAACTATCTCTCATAATAAAACAACTGTGTAATTTTACCTTAGCTTTATCTTTGGCACTTCCCACCAACTCTTAAAATCGCATACTTGAATATTAGAAAAGTATTTTTACTGCAGTCATGTTGCCTAAAGACATTTTTGTTTTAATTGTTTAGATTCATAATCAGCAATAAAAATAAAAGCAGGAAGGACAATATTTTGGTTCAGATACTGAAAACTTTCAGATTTTTCAAACCATTGCAAAATGTAAACCTGTAAAAAACATTATCTTAAAATGGGCTTAAAATATACAGTATATAAAAACAAATCTGTGGTTAAGTTCTTTGGAGGAGATTTTAGTAATTAAAAGAATAGTATTCATTAAGTTGTATTGAGCCATTAAAGTTTAATTAAAGGTACTCAGTCATTGTAAAGTATGAAATCAAACATAAAACGCCATGATTTTGTATTTTACAGATATTGCAATTTGATCAGGCTTGAAGTCTGAGAAGTGTGGTATTAATGATAATGATATATATGAGAAAAAACTATATACTGTATACAGTATATAGTTTTTTTTATTTTTTTGAAAATAAGGGACAGATGTGATGAGGATTTTTTTCCTTCGCTCCCTTTCATTCATGGTTTAATGCATTTTGGAGTTTTGAATGATCGTATATAAAATCAAATTTTTAAATGAACAAGTGAATAAAATCAATAAATGAAGCTGGTCCTGACCCGTCTCAGATGGTGCAGTTTCAAAGGGTTTGTGTTTCTGTGGCCTGTTGGATCGCATTAGTCCAGGCGCGTGCTAGTCTTGGCATTTCTTGTTTTGTGTACCTCCATCGGTTATTTATTACACTACATTTTATTTCAGATCGTTTTAAAAGCCTGTCTGAACACATTACTCCACAAATAAAGCTTAAATACAAACGGCAAGGTCCACCGTTCTTCTCGAAGCCAAACGTGTTCCGTGTTCAGGTTCAGTCACTTTCTCCATATGCAAACACACACAGGGTAGTTGGGATCCTATTATAAACTAATATTTAATCTAAGTGCACATTAACCATCGTTAAAAGATAAACTTGTTGATCTTCATGACTTTACAGCGAGTCCCTTTAATGCTGCACCAGTCAGTCTGTGAGGCAGCATCTACTTCATGAAGATAAGAGAATATAAACAGCCCAGAGAGGCCAGACGTCCTCTGTCTGAAGGACTTGAATCTACAGCCAAGAGGAGACTATTGATCCTCTAAGAACGCTCGCCCCGTTCTTCTGTTTTCTGAACCAACAGTCTCGCGCAGCGTATCAGCGTGTTGGCTGTGAAGTCTGAAGATAAAGGGCTTCAGATCCCAGCGCTGACTGATAACACACCTTGATTGGCTCGGCTAAATGTTTACACAAAGAAACACGACTTCGGCTTTTTAGAGACAGTGTAGAAAGAGAAACGGGAAGAATTAATTTTTTTTTATATGTATGAATATGTAGATGAAAACAAAAGTTTTAATAGCTCAGATTGATGTTAGTGGAGGTGTAGCAGCCTTAGGGCCTGAGGGGTGAAGCTGATGGATGTTTTGTTGTTTTTGACCTGTTGAAGAACCATCTAGATTTCACATTAAACAGCATATGTGAGAGGAACATTATGAAACACACCCTGACACTTTAAAATAAGACGAAAGGTTTAATTATAGTGCATTTTCATATTTAAAAACAAATGTATAACTTGGTATGGCAAAAGCATGTCCAAATTGAAGTTGCACATAAAACCAGGGGGGGGGACGGTTTTAAGTTTCTAAAAAAAAACATCTTCCTCTGGACGAAGTTTTCGTTGAGAAATGTGTTTTTAGTTTCTTTGCAAGTGTGAACTCTGAGTCTGCAGCTTCTGATTATTCTGGACCTTGAACATTTTTATTGATCTTTTAATTCAATAAATAACTGGATAAATGCTGTTGCTGTATTAAAAGGCAATAATTAAAACAACAACAGGGTTTACTGCAGTTAAATTGTATGTTTTCTAGCTAGTTTTTTAATATAATCGCTGTATATTTAGTCAGTGCTGAATCATTTACATGTTATTTAGTTTTAATTTGCACAAAACGTTAAAAAAATTAGGCGTTTTTCCTCGTTGCATTGTTAATGTTTTTTTTATTGTTTACTTGCTGCTGCTAAAACATTGTGACAGTAAATAAGAAAACCTGGTGATGGCTGCCCTGTGAATTAAATGAAGCGTCAACAGCAAAGTGTTTTTTGTTGTTGTTTTGTTTTAGTTAGTCAATGAGTCATTCAGCCCTTGAACCCAGCCACCTCTCCCACGTTTCAGCACAGGGAAACGTTTCTGTCTTGAATATTTTAGCGTCAGGCCACTCAAACACAAATATTTAACCTGTGTTGTGCACTGCACCAGAAATGTGCGCACAAACGCCGTATGATTTTCATCTTACGGTCATTTTAACGCTGCAGAGCTGCGTGTCCTTGGGTGTGACGCCTGCGCGACAAGAGGAAGTGAAAACTGAGTGAGGAGGAGACTTTTCACAGGGTCATAAAGTGAACAAAGCACCAGCTGCAGGAGATAAATGTCACAGCTGGTTTCGAGGTCTGGGAGACCTTGAAGTCTGCTGAGTAGAAACTGGAGGTAGAGCTGAGCCTTGTAGAGTAGATGCACCAACAGATGTGTGAATGCACGGGGTGATCACTGGTGCTTGAGGGTCTAAAGTGCACGTGCTTGAATTTTTTAGATGTTAAGACTTTTTGTCTTTGGCTCGCTGACCCTCTCTGTCTCCCCCTGCAGGGCTTGAGAAACAAGCCAAAGAAGACGGGACATGTCAAACCAGATCTGATAGACGTGGACTTGGTTAGAGGTAAGACGTCACCTTGACAGTTTTAGAACCTGTTCAGGCACCAACACCTACGATCTGTGTGTTGGGTTTAGATTTAAGGGTAAACGTGTCCTGAAGCATGCTCAATAATCCAGGTAGGTAAATCTAACTAGCAGTTACAATAAATGACAGGGAGCAGTGTTTATGTGCTACTCACCTTTGTTCAGCATGTAGGAACTAAACTAATAAAATCCGGTTCCAAACAGACGTTCGTGCACTCACCAGTGTGGACGTAACTCTGCGCCATGAATGCAGCTGAGTCCTGCATCAGGGTTGCCAGATAAATTCAAAATGTTTTTTTGTTGTTTTTTTTAACATCCTTTTCCGCACACTTGTTCACCAAACACAGCACACCTCGTCTTACAACATGCTTACAAATACAATCTTTTTAAATCAACAGTGCTATAATTCATAATTTCTTATCTGGCAACCCAACTGACAGAAACAACAGCGTTTTCGTGTACGCCTGCTCTTTTTTTGTTTATTACAATAAACACTAACGTTTCCAGATGTTGTCCTCGTGTAAACGGTGCCTGTCAAGTCCTCTGGACGGATTCTTCTTTGTTGAAACGATTCGTCTGTTTTATCCGGGAGACTTCTTCAGTATGAGGCGCTGCAGCAGTCTTATAAATAGCACCTTCTCAGCAGTAAAAAGGAACTGCTTACATCCAGAACTAGCTGTTCGCGTGTAAAAAGAGGACCATCAACCTAACAGTTGGTTGTTATTGCCCTGATGGCCGCTTGCTATTTACAGAGGGCTGAGTGATGCTAGCAATAACAGCATTTAGTGCTTGAAATAGTGAGAAAATAGATGCATGTTCTGTTCTGAATTCTTAGTGTTTGCAACCAGTGAGCCATGAGGGACCAGTATGAGTCAAGTCAAGTCAACTTTATTTCTAGAGCACAGTTAAAACAGATAAACTGTTATCAAGGTGCTTCACAAACAACA
>JARVGV010000694.1:10515325-10525584 GCA_031762435.1 Hypsolebias longignatus
AAAGGTTCAATACAGAATCAACTGGACTTTATTTGTTACATGAAAACGTTTCGATCCTCATCCGAGGACCTTTCTCATTCAAAGAAGCAAATTTGGGAGTGAGGCTTTTTAAAGGCTAAATACAACCACACACACCAGCATATTGAGCATGAACTTTCGTATCTTATCTCTGTAGTCTATTTATAACTTCTACGTAAAATGTATAAACTGCCCACATTAGGTTTAAAATTTCAGACTTAATATATATAAATTTATTAAATATGTAAAATTATTAATTTCTAATAGTAAAACATTTAAATGCAGCTAACTTGGTTTGTTTATTACAAATAAAGACAAACTGTAGTTCACTGTAATGTGGCGAATTTCAAAAAATAATCAAGACAAAGAGAGTCCAAAAAAACATTTTATTAGAATACAGCAGATATAAAGGTCTATTGCAAAGCAAACATTCCCATCAGGATGGAAAATGTGCATGAAAAGACAATGAACACTCTGCAAGAGAAATAAATTAATGCCAAATATTGTAGATCAACAGAAATAAAAATGAGAAAAAGAGAAATAGAAAAAATAGTTTTTGTTCTTGCAGTAAAGAGGTGCAGCTCAAACAACTCGCTGATTAAGAACTCAGCAAACTTAAGTTTCAAACAATCACATTTTATTTCGAGCTCAGACGTTTTGTCTGCGCAGGTGAAAGATTTTGGTATAACTAGAAAACTCAAAAAGTTCTCCCTGTTTCAATCACCAGGTGAAGTCTCAACATTCTGAGCCTAAAGGAAAATGATTATTTTTAAAGAAATTGCTTTTTTTTTCGTTAAAGAAACACACTTTTTTTTTTTTTTACATTTTCTCCTCAGCTTAGTAATACAATGCAAAAACAAAGCAAATGAGACCAATTAAAGCTTTGCATTACTGTATAGTAATAGCAGTGGATAAATTAAAATACAAATCAATCAAAACAGAAAAAGATACTCCAATAAGATTACCCTTATTCAGTTAGGATGTGAATCCTAGTTAGAGTCAAATACAAAGATCTGCATCCGTTTATTTTTTCCCATTTTTAAATAAAAAATAGAGTCTAGTTTATAAAAATATCTTGTCTGATGTGTTTTAATAAATCATTTGGGGAGGAAATGGGGCATAGAAAAGAATAATCTTATATGGGTGTTTTTTGTAACAGACAAAGAGGACAAATAAAAGCAGCTACATATCAAATATAACCGTTTCAAATTTTAAAATGTTGGTCTGTGGGCCTAATTTAAGATCTGAACTGCAGATCGGACACAAGCGAGACAAAAATTGTGTCTCGTTGCTCGTATTTGTTATAAGTTATCACTGTGGGTTTTCTCCTAGACTGAAAACATGCATGTTGGGCTACAAGGTCAATTTAAATTGTGCATGAGACTCTCACACAGTGACTGCCGGAGATAGACACCAGCTCCCCGAGACGTGGAGAGGAGAAGCGTGAAAAGAAAATGCATTAGATGGAGTGTTTAAACCATCTTTAACACACAGACACACAGTTTTTAGAAGAAAGCCCCATCACCTGCACTCTGCCCTCCGACGTACACAGCTGCTGAAGCGTGTGCGCCTCAAAAATTAGTTTATTATCTAACATTTTTATTCCCATTTTATAACAACTTTTTGTAGCTTTTAAAATAAATTTCATACAAATCTAGAAATCAAACTTTAGAAATCTTATGTACATAAAAAAGTTTTGTCGTCGTTTTATTTTAAAAGAGACTAAGAATCCCTCTCCTGATCCATTTCCAAAGGTTTACCGATAAAGGAACAGATCTATCGCTTTGTTTTTTTTTTTCCTTTCACATGTGAAGATGATCTGGAAAAACGGCTTCCACCGAAAACACCTAGAACGTTTTGTTCCCCACAATCCTGGATTCTTTTAAAGTCAGAACAATAATCTGAGAATTACTAAAGAAGAGGAGATGTAAAAATCTTGTCCTCGTCCTGAATCAAAAATAGTTTAAAAAACTGATTTATAAATCACACCGCCTTAAATGTTTTGGTTTTGTTTGCCCAAAGAGGTCGAGCTGAACAGACAGAGAGACAGAATGAGACCAAACCCATTGTCAGTTTTAATAGTGCCCCCTGTTGGTCGCTCCGCTCACAGCAGGACCAGCTCCTGCAGCGTGAGCCGCTCTTTACGCACTCCAACCACAGCTCCCTCGTGAAATCAGTAAACGTGGGTTAAAGATTGCCACCGTCAGTGCAACCCCCTCCTGCCGTGTACCGAAACTCCTGCAAGTTGGAGACGCCGTGGAAATGGACAAAAGCTCCGGCGACCACCAAGATGTGGAACAGCTGGTGAGAGTGGAACTACGACGAAGGAGGAGAAAGAGAACGAGTTAGGGAGGAGAGAAAAGGCGAAGAGGAAAATGCGCAGAAAACACAACGCGTCTGTCGACTGCGTTCGTCGCTCACCCAGATGTCGCACTTGCCGGGGAAGAACCTCTCGGGGATGCGAGCGGCGTACAGACAGGCGCCGGTGATGTAGAGCGTCGCCATGAGCAGCAGCCAGCCCATCTGACCCATGGTGGTGGCTTTAATCAGACCCTCGCTGATGACGAAGTGCAGGGACGGCACCACGCCGCTCAGACCCAGACCCACAAACACGCCTGAGCACAGGAAGCAGAGCGCAGCAGGAGTCAAATACAAACCAGGGTGAACGTTTCATCATCACTTTAATAGAAAAAAAATATTAACAGCTGGACATGTTAGTGTTAAGATGTCATATATTCATACAGCACATTATTTTACAGAATCATCCTGTAAAACCTGATTTTTGCAGATTCTCCTTGCAGCGGAGACGTTATGAAGACGTGAGTACCACTCACAATAAAGCTCCCCTTATAGATGGCCAACAAATACTTTATAGATATGTTATTAATTCTTCTATAAACACTTTATAAACCAATAACTATTCATTATGCATTAAGGGTGACTGACAAAACTGACCAAATCTGTTCACCTATATATTTTTCATTCAACATTTATTTCATCTAGTTGTTAAATTTAAACATTTCAGACTAAGTTACTACCTTGTGAGCACAATAAGCATTTGTAAAACTACTTTTTAGGATACAATATTAGTTGTAGATACTTATAAACCAATGTTTCACTGAGATCTGACCATTTTCATTAATTCTGACAGAAAATATTGAACGCTATTTTTCAGCCACTAGATGGCAGCAGATTTGTATGGCATGCTGTTGTGTCATGTAATAGGTAAAAGTGTCTATTAATGACACAATCGGCTTGAATCCGCCCGCCACCTTCATCTAGGTCGCTTGGAGCAACCGTCAAATCAGCTTCATTTCACTGCACCACCTCGGCGAAATGCAGCTGATTTGACCGTTAAAGTGCGTCTATTAAGTAAAAGTTAGACTGAGACACACCTTTACTATCATTTAGAGCAAACAAATAATTGTTTTTAAGTGTTAAATTTTGTTTTTAAAACCAAAGTAATCAGTGACTTTGTTTTCTTTTTGGTCACAAACAGCTGGATTGCACAGCTGTACAGGGAACAGAATGCTCCGTCAACCTCTCCTTAAAAAAACACTTAAAGCCACATGTGTCTCCAATCACCAGTTTATCTTTATAACTAGTAAAACAACAGCGTTAGAAGCCATGTTTTCATTCGGCTTATAGTCGCTTCAAAGATTCTAGCTTGAACAGTTAACTTCGGCTTTTCTTCCGTTTCACGCTGTCCACTCGTGAGGCATCTGTCAGCCGAGTCTGGGAGTTATGAGCCTGTTTAATCTAACCAATGGTCTAAACTCTGGATGCTTCCATCAGGTTTTTTTGCTGCCAATCAACGATACCGATCACATGGATTGTCTGTAAATGTTTTGATTTAGTTGAGATACATGCTACATGCTACATGCTACGTGATCTGGAAAATAGGAACCATAAATCACCTTAATTTGGACAAAAACATGTTTTTGTTCACTTTTTAAAGACAAAAATGATTAAGAAAATAAAACTTGCAGGCACAAAACAGCAACTATTCAGTCAAAAGGACAAATAAATAAATAAAAAACACTTGGTTTTTTTTTGTGAACAGCACTGAAAGGCATTGATCGGTATCGGCTGATCAGTTTTTAAAGGAAATCGGGTGAGCAATCGGAACAACTCTGGTCTGACCATAAATATGATCATTCCTTGTAAAGGAGCTGTTTTCACCTGCTCGGACTCCTCTGTACTGCGGGGTGGCGAAGAAGTCGCACTGAGAGACAAAGATGGCCGCCAGTCCCAGTATGCACACAACTATCAGGTAGATGAAGCAGGGCTGAGGGGAGCAGTAGAAGGAGTAGTACAACCAGGGGACGAAGGAGCCCATGATCAGGAAGGCTATCCCACTGTAGTCCAGCCTGAACGACACAAAACACAGATGACTACCGGCTGAAGAGGCTTCTTTCATCTTGCCGCTGCAGAACCGTTTGCTTCTTACTTGGAGAAGATTCTGGACACGCCCTCCGAGTGACAGTAGACCGTGTGGAAGAGCCAGGAGAACGAGAGGCAGAGGATGGCTCCGAGGAAGAACACCCCGATCACCACCTTCTCCTGGACCGGCGCCACAAACGACATGTTGGGCCTGAACATGTACATGAGACCCAGAAAGAGGAAAAACAAACAGCCTGTGGAGAAGAGAGGAGAGACGGGACAGAATGAAAACAAGGTGGCTAATTTATTATTATTATTTTTTTTTAAAGACATGAACGTTAAATAAATGTTTCATCAAAAAGAAAAAGTCTAATACAGTATTGTTTTTAGATGTTCTCAATGGCTAGATGTGGTTTAGGTGCAGTGTCAGTAGCACACCACTGGGTGGCAGTAGAGCTACACAATAACTTTTTGTCAGGTTCAAACTGAGCAAAAAGCTTCTTTGACAGAAGTTGCACAAAATCAAAGCAGCTTTTTAAACAGGATTTGAAGCTGAAGTCAGTGTGTTTCAAGTCCAGAGTTCATGACCCAAACCCATACGAGGTTCTCTGGATGTTCTTACAAAAAGCATCAGCTCAGCTTTCAACACACTTCTTATGCAAATCACGCGCCTGTTTGTTGTTTCAGACTAGAACAACAGTCTGGTTTAATTTAGGAGCAACTAGAGGATAAAAATATAATTATTTCATCATGGATGTGTTTATGCTTAGACATCAAAGATTAGCGCTTCAGTGCTTGAGAGTGTCTTCACCTAGCAGATGTGTCCAGATGTTCCCGGTCTCCGTGTGGATCCTGAAGATGCTCTTGAAGCAGGCGCGGAACGAAGGCATGGGCGGCCTGTGACCGTGAAGCAGGAAGTCGTTGTCCTTCAGCCAGTCGGGGAGCACGTCGTGAGGGATGACGCGCCACCGGCCCTCCCACACCTGATGATGATTTAGATGGTTTACTAACTGCTGGTCAGACGTACAGAAGCGTCTCAGTGTTTGAATCTGCACGAGCTTCAACTCTTAAGTCGCTCCCAACTTGTTTGCTTTGATTCAAAATAACCCTGAAGGGCAAAAACCGGCTCTGAAGGTCGAGCCAACACAAACGGGTTCCTGACTGTTAGCATTAGCGCTGACGTTGTGATGTTGGTGCCTCCTGGTGCAAATGTCAACACTGGCACGTCTTTTGTCATCCAACCATCATGTGACCAGTTATGTTGGAATGTGGATGCTGATAAAACCAAAAACTTTGTTTTTTTTTTTTTAATAGTTTTGTTTTATTTAATGTAGTTTTTACTACGTTAAGGGAGGATATGGAGCAGAAGCATCAGTGAGCAGTAAAAGTGTTGCGTTAAGTTCAGCAGAAAGACAAAGAGGTAAAACTGTTGCATTTGTCTGCACCTTGTGGACGAACTCCTCCATCTTTTCCATGGCGTGGTGGGCTTGCAGCAGTGAGGTCATTCCCATGAAACCTTCGTCACTGCTTTTCTCCTCCTCCTGCTCCTTACGTTCTTCTCTTCCTCTGTCATCATCTGCATTTATTCTCCCTTCATCACACTCTGGGACAGTCTAAAAAAAAAGAAACAAAGAACTCCTCACTTAAAGGGCTTTGGAATAAATTTAAAAAAGGAAAATTGATATCTGAGTCCATCGCAAAACTTTATTGATCTGGACACTTTTAGAAAACACGACCAGAAGGGCTCGTTCCCGGAAATGATTATTAATTATTGTTGCTTTCCGCACACCAGCGGTGTCTGACTATAAGGCCGCTCCAACGATGAAATGTGAAAATACCGTCAACATCAGAAAACATGTTGATCACAACGTTTCATTAGAAGATTTAACGTTGTTTCATTAATAAAACAGAGTTTAATCTGTATAAACTGTTGAACGAATCATCTTGTGAAACAGCTCAATCAAAAACTGAAACGATAAACAAATATATACATTCATTTAGTACCTAAGAGGTGATGATCTCAGTCCAAACGTTTGGCTTGAAAGGCAAAAAGCGATAAGAACTCGGCTAACGTTTTATGACACTGATAGTTCTAAAAACATGATGAAACAGTACGTTTGAATTTAGGCTAACCTAATTTTGTCACAGCTGGGGAGTGAGAGACATAAATAATACAGCAAACAGTGAGAACTGTGACACACACACGGTCTCACGCAGTGAAGCTGATATATTTAAACAGTTTCAGGTGGAAAACTGTTTTTTTTATTTATAATTATTATTAAACAAAGACCTCTGCTCTGTTGAAGTTTCTAACATTAAAGTGAAAAACACAGGGAAATATTTGTATTTGCGTTGGAAAACTTGCACCGTGGTTCAGAAACCTGTGAGCTTATCACGTTTAAGCCCTCGCAGCTGTGAACCTGCAGCACGTGGCCGAACTTCAGCTGCTAAGGCTCCAGCGAGACGTCAGGCCAAAGGTCACCGGGTCAAATTTCACTCGTTTATCTTCACATAATCCCATCCTTCTTGGAAGTGTCCATCATTAGCTGATTACTAAATGTCAACCAGCCTGAACGATCCAGTTGTGAGCGCAGACCCGTTTGGACTCTCATGGGACATCCACGTGGTCAGTATCATCATCATAGTGGTCATCCTTCAGCAAAGGCCACTTTCCTTCTCAGAAACTAATTTACAGGAAATATCCATAAGTTTCTTTAAGAACACAGTTCAATGAAAATGAACATTTATTTATGTTATTAACTCTTATTTGCACATATTTCCAACCAGTGTTTGGCTCTAGAGGTAATATTAACATTATTTCAGAGTGAATCATTTCCTGAAACACTATTCAAATGTTGATGACTAATCCCTCACTCGGGCGTGCACGCCATCGGAGCACTGGAGCTGACCAATGAGAGCAGATGGTATTTTCAGAGAACCGTCCGCTCGTGCTTTTACGGAAAATGTGTAAACATCCACAATCCTTCACAATATAAGTGTTGAATTCAGTAACAATGTAACGGTGTCACCTAATGTATTTTCTACACGCACGGACGGAGTAAGAAGTGTGTGTGTTTGTGTGTGCGTGATAAAAATAAACAGGCTTATAAGTGATCTGCAGACACACCTGAAGTCTGAGCAACATAATTAAGTCAAAAGTTAGTTCGACACTTTAGAGTCGCTTTGGAGATGCGGGAATTATTTGTTTGTTTAATGGAAGAACAAACTCCTTGAGATACCAAGTGAAGGCAGATGTTTCTATTTTTGTCAGATAATGTCTATGTGCATACTGTCTGTTAGCCAAATATCTCATGAACCACTGGACAAGTTTTAACAAAACTCGTCTAAAGTAATGAATAGATGTACGTAACGTTTGGAGTCGACCCCATTCATGAGCCAACTGACCCTAAAAAAACACAAATGGCTGTTCCTCAGTCAGTTTTAGATACTGAAGAAAACTTTTATGCTTTAGTTGTTCACAACACCTAATCAGAGCTTGATAGTTTGTGGTATCACGAGTTTGCGCATAATAATTTTCCAGAGTTGACCAAAACGGCTAAAACTCTGTCATTTGGCGACAATTCAATTCAAAAATACTTCATTAATCCCAAAGGGAAATTACAGCAGGATCGCCTGACTGCTGAGCAGAACTCCTCTCAGAGCGATGGCCGCTCCTCCCAGCAGCCTGCTGAGCTCCTCATCGCCGCAGACAGCTGGCGGCAGGTGCCGGGGATGATCCTGGTCCTTCTGCTGTCACGAGCTGCGTTTCCTGCCAGTTCCAGGATCTCAGTGGTCTGGCACTCAAGCACAGCCAGCAGGGAGACGGGAATGCATCTATGGCACCTCCTTTTCAACTCATTTGAGATTTGAGGCTGTAGTTGCGATATTATTTGAGCTTTTGAGATGTTAGTCAGCTGTTCCCTGTTGTAAAAGACCACCTTCTTGCCGTGGTTACACAACATAAATAACGTCCAAAACTAAAAACATTTCAGTAAAAATCCTTCCAGCTGCACAGCAGCTGACATCAGAGGAAACAATCGTCCAAAAAAAGTGATTTACATCCAGAAAAAGAGGAATTAAAAGTTTCCAAAAGCCAAAACATCTGAATGAAAGTAACAGAGCTGCTCATACATGGAGCCACCCCGAGCAGCGTAATTCCAGAACACGGTAAGATGAGTCTAAAACTCAGGCACGACAGGAGGCGGACGACAGGCATTCTTTAATTTAATCTAAATCATCTAAATTGAACTGTTAAAACTCTGACGCATGAATAATAAACGGTTACTCAGGTCGAATGTTTCATCTGCAGAAGCTTTAAGAAATTAAAAACTTTTAATGCAAGAAAGAGAGACCTCTGTCTTGAGGGAGTAAAACAGAAACAACACAGGGCAGGACCCAGGAAACAGCTGCCAGCAAACGAGAACGCAGCTAAAACTTTCTGTACCGACAGCTAAAACTTTCTGTACCGACAGCTAAAACTTTCTGTACCGACAAGGAGGGCAGTCCGAATGTCTAACAGGGTGAGGAGTGAAGAAATAACCCCCTTGCACATCGTTGACGCATGCCCAGCACAGAAACTCAACATGTGACTCTCATGTGAACAACTCGCTGTGCAGATAAGAAAACACGGCCCTGGGAGACAGCATGTTCTGAACACACACACACACACACACTCTGTGCTCTAGTCAGTACACTGTTTCTTTGTTCTTGCCTGTGAGGGCATGGAAAACTGAAACAGCACAACAACATAGGGATTTTTTCTAAACGTTCACAGTTTGAGTGTTTAAATCGAGTCTCTTTCACCCCACAGCAAACTACAGGGGAAACAAATACAAAAAGGGAATAGAAGTAATGGCTCGCTGCCTTAATGTCAAGATTTTAGACTGAGGTCAGTTTTGTGCGACGTCACAAGTTATGCTCAGAGCATCTGTTGACTCTCGGCTGCTACCACATCAAATGTTAGCTAGACATTTTTTAAAGTGACTGAGTTCCAGCCAGTTGAGTGTTTTTAGGTTATTTGTCTAAAAAAAAAAAAATAAAAGTCATTTCTGAAATAGGGATGGGTTAAAAAAAACCCACATAAAATACTGTATTTTCTGACGGACACGTTGCACTGCTCTATAAGTCGCATCACTCAAAATATGTCTAATAAAGTATTAAAAAAAACTTAAGTCACTTCACCGTATAAGTCGCATCTGTTATGCGTCACCGCTGACAACCTGGAAATGTGGGCCGGTGTTGTGCCAAAAATCGTTTAGCTGCCAAATGGCGGCTGCGGGAGCGTACATGGGAGAAGTTTAACAAGAATTTAACAAGATTAACACTTAAAACATTTATTTGTTTACTCGAAATTATAGTAAAGGTGTGTCTCAGTCTAACTGCACATTGACGGTGAAATCAGCTGCGTTTCAAAAGCCGATGCACGGAAGTAAGCGCGTGCACAGGAGAACTCGCTGCGCATTTCTTCAAAATTTAACACGATAACCACCTAAAACAATTGTTTGTTTGCTCAGCATTACAGTAAAGGTGTGTCTCAGTTGAACTTTTACTTCATAAATGCACTTCAATGGTCAAATTAGCTGCATTTCTTCGAGGCGGCGCAATGAAGTGAAGCTGACGGTTGCTCCAGACGAGCTAGACGAAGGTGGCAGACTATGGCAAGCTGATTGTCATTAATAGCCACTTTTACCTATTATATGACACAACAGCAAGCTGCTACTCGAGTGCCATCTAGCAGCTGAAAATGGTAGTGTTCAATATTTTCAGTCAGAATGTATGAAAACAGTCAGATCTCAGCCAAAAATAGGTTTATAAATGTGGGAAAAATATATAAATGTATATAAATATATATATAAATA